>JXCR01148859.1:510617-540097 GCA_002079205.1 Phalaenopsis hybrid cultivar
AGAAATAAGGGTACTCACAGGATGAACCATTAAGCAACATAATGAGTTTAAATGGACTCAAGGCTTTTCACTAGTTGGTGAGAGAGAGGCATGGACCTACTTCCCCCTCTTAGCTTGTTGGATACCTCAGAGGCCTATTAAACTTAATATTTTTCGCTTAATGCCTACCCCCTCTTAGCTTGTTGGATACCTCAGAGGCCTATTAAACTTAATATTTTTAGCTTAATGGAATCATCCTTAATTAAACTTTTAAGGACTTACCAAAATACAACATAGAGTTAGGAAAACCTCTCAGAACTCTACTTTTCCCGCTCTTCATAAATGCCCTCACATGCATTTTTAAGTTTCAGATGGTAGAACGAGAAGACTCGCCAGGTACGCTTTTACAGTTTATAGTATCGTCTTTCTTCTACCTTTTCCTTATATGTTTCATGTTTGCATTTACCTATATAAACTTGCATGTTAACTATAACTATAACCCAAAACCAAAATTAAAAATCAACCAAGATAAAATTCACCGCCACAACATTCAAAATATAAAACAACTCAAAATTTAATCACAAACATCACATAAAACTACAATTGCAACTAAATTAAGACGTCTCGATTGGATGATCGAGAATACCTCGGAGGAGGTAACCAACGGTTGCTAACGAGGCTTCCCACGGTTTAAATAAAATTATGGAACTCATTAAGTTGGGTTTAGTAAGTTCATTTAGAGTAAGTGAATCAATTAGAAAATAGTGGTGCCGGAATGAGGGAACCGTAGGATCCTAACCGGTGTCACTCTAATCATCTTTAATATGCCCTCATATAATTTAAAGAACTTCAACCATAGGGCCACCTGATTTGATATTATAACTTGACACACTAGATAATTAAAGAACTTCAACCATAGGGCCACCTGATTTGACATTATAACTTGACACACTAGATAACTAAAACTCGTTGCGGCAAGGAGCTTGGAGCTAGCTTGGTGGGCAGCACGGCCATCTTCAACAGCAAAATCTGTCTTCCCATCGCGGCAGGAGCTTGGAGCTAGCATGGTGGGCAGCACGACCATCTTCAACAGTAAAACCTGTCTTGCGTGGTGAGGAGCTTGGAGCTAGCTGGGTGGGCAACACGGCCATCTTCAACAGCAAAACCTTTCTTCCCCAACTAAACTAATCTTCCTTCCTTAGACTTAAATAACAAAGCCATAGGACTTCGAGTTTACTTGCTTATGCAACGTAAATCCTCACCTTATCTTTAGGTCTTTGCATAGCCCTGCTATACAATCTCATGCAACGTAAATCCTCACCTTATCTTTAGGCCTTTGCATAGCCCTGCTATACAATATACTCTTAGCTCGTCTTAGGATTCCGAGATTGTCGTTTGTTACGACCTAAATCCTCACATCTTCCAGGCTATTTGTGTGATCATTTCACACGAATGTAAGCCCTAACTAATAAAATTGACAGGATGAAACACCTAAATATTTCTCCTCAAAACTGAAGCCAAACATTAGGATAGTTTGGGAAGTCACCGAGGTTCTCCTCTGGATCCATGACATCCCCTAGTTCTTCTTCCTTTGGATTCTACAATAAAATGTTCCAAATTTGAACCAATCCCCTTGAACACCTCTATGTCCGATTTGGTTGAAGAGTCCTACCCTTTAAAATTCCTTGAAGATAATTTTTCTTGATTTCTATCGAGAGTTTTCTTAGGTGACTTTGGTCATTTAATATGTAATTAACTATAGGGGCTTGCCCTTATACGAAGCATGTCCGAACCCAGCTTAATATAAACCCTATTTAATCCTTTATATTAAATAAGGGAACTCCATGTCCGAACCCAGCTTAATATAAACCCTATTTAATTCTTTATATTAAATAGGGGAACTTGTGGCAAATACAAAGGTTTCGCAGACCAAACAGACGTCATAATTTCCTTAGTTTATTTGATCGAGTCTCATCCTCAATTCTTGTGTTTATCTTTCGGGATAGATACAAGATTTGAAGTATAGTGCTCTTTCATTTTAAACAATAAAAAATATGGGGTCAGTTTGATTTCATACTTCAATGTCCTTCCGAAGCGGACGACGGGATTTCAATTCCAGCAACCGACAGCTTCTTACGGGCAATCCCACAAACCAAACCCAAAATAATCGCCGACAAGTTGATACCCAAATTTCAACCCTCATTTCGGGGACAGAACATAAGTTTTAATTCGCTTTCTCCGAGAACGATACCTAAATTTTGATTCTCTTTTCGAGGTTGATACCCAAATTTTAACTCTCATTTCGGGGTCAGTACTTAAATTCTGATGCCATATCTCCGAGACTGGTACCTAAATTTTGATTCTCTTCTCGAGGTTGATACTCAAATTTCAACTCTCATTTTGGGGTCAGTACCTAAATTTTGATTCCTTTTCTCCAAGGTTGGTACCTAAATTCTGATCATCTTCTTAAGGATGATACCCAAATTTCAACTCTCATTTCGGGGTCAAAACCTAAATTCTGATTCCCTTTCTCCAAGATAGGTACCTATATTTTGATCCTCTTTTTGAGGTTGATACCCAAATTTCAACTCTAATTTCAGGGTCAGTACCTAAATTCTGATTCCCTTTCTCTGAGATTGGTACCTAACTTTTGATTCTCTTTTCGAGATTGATACCCAAATTTTAACTCTCATTTTGGGGTCAGTACCTAAATTCTGATTCACTTCGATGTGCTCTTGAGTTGGATATGAGTCCCCGCGCTTTCCTTCTCGATCTGACCTTTTCACTACCCCTTACGGTGGATGTGAGTCCCAGTGCTTTCCTCCCCAATGTAGCGGACATATTTCCTTTGTCACCACATAGGTTGGATGTGAGTCCCAGTGCTTTCCTTCCTACCGTAACATATAATCTCCTGTCGCCTCTTAGCTCATATGTAACTTCCCCAGCAGCATTCTGAGTTGTTCTAGTTCCTCTGTTTCACTTAGGTTGGGTATGAAGTTTTACTTCTAACCCCGTGATGAATCATAAGACAACAAACGATATTTTGTTGGGCTAGTTTCAGCTCGGTGTAACTTCCCCAATAGTATTCCGAGTTGATGTAATCTTTTTGTTTCACTGAATTTCTTTACATTCTTTGGAATTAGGGTCATATTTCTGAATCTTTTCTCCACGCACTCTTTAATATCATAGCCAAATTTTGAGTCTTTCTTCTGCACATACTTTGAAAATTGACATTTAAAATTGAAAATTTGAATCCACAACATCAATTTTAAAAGATATCTGTCAATCCTCAGTAAAAAGATTAACTTCACTTGAATTTTATCTCAATCTTCGATTTGTCCCAAAGTATAGTTATTTGGGCATTTTTGAGGACTTGGGTTGATCATTTCGGTCAACGCCAATAGGCGCGGCGTGTTTGGGCAACACACCACACCTATTGGGGGTCCATTTGTTGACCTCATTTTTGAGGTCTTCTTTCTCCTTCTCTAGATACCCTAGGATCTAACCTTAAGATCTCCCTATTTTGACTCTCTTAGGGGACTAGGCTAGGACAAACACCCCTTAGAAATTCAAGCCATTTCTTTGCTCTTTGCAGTTTCATATGGACAGTTTTAGATCCTTAATATTCAATTGAGTCGATCAAAAAGCCGACAAATTGAAGCTCAAATTGAGCTCCTACAGAAATTTAAAAAACGTAGGTGGACACCGTAACGTGTGCAATGTTTGACCTGCCACTACAAGCGATATGTTTGACTTTGGTCGTCACTTATGTGAGGATCAATTAATAATATACTCGTTAAATGGCTCTGATCGGGTCAAAATAATTTCATTTTTCATGCCACGCGCGAATCGATGTTATTTTAACATCATCAATGGCAAATTTGTCCAGATGACTCCGGATAACAGAATGGATCACGTCGTTGCTTCCGGAACGTCGATTTTAGCTAGGGAGGACACCCATTTTGTCGGGACTCCAAGCGCAAGTGAATCATAAAAAATTTAATATTATTTCTTCTTAATATTCTCTTTAACAAATAAATAAATAAATAAATGTATATATATATATATATATTTGATAAAGTTTTTTTAATAAAAGGTATTCCTTAAAAAAACCTAATTTTAAACTCTCCCTCACGCCTGTTATTTTCCCTAGACGGACTGTGGATTCCCTTTGCCGGTTTGTCGGTCATCCCTTTCCTTTTCGAGGCCTCATCGCCGGTGGCCTGTTCGATAACCTCATCGGTAGCCCGTTGTAACAAACTTTCCCGCCTAAACATGTCTGGTAACCTGTTTGTTCTTGAATTTCAATGCTTTTTTTGTCCTTCGAGCTGTTACTGGTAACCTCCCTTTTTTACCGCCGGTGAGCTCTGGCCCTCTCGATGGCTAGAAATACCCCAGGAGGGGAAGAAGAGGGGTGAGGTTTTTTTGTTAGAATTTTGGAAAAGATATAGTGCTATTTTTTTTTGTCTGTTTGGAAGCGCTATTACTTGCAATTTCTCCCCCACCCTCTCCTTTCTTGAGCTAGCAAAAAAAAATCAGCTCTCTTTTCGAGTTCTTTAAGAAGATTGGGCTGCGATTCTTCTCTGGAGATTTTGGGAAAACACAGTGATGAGAGCTCTTTCTCTGTTGGAAGTTTTTGTTTCAGGATTCTTTTACACTTCTCGTTCTTGCATTAACAAGGAATTAAGGTCAAGTTTCATTTACTCTTAGATTGTTGTTTAATCTTTGAATTAATTGTCTATGTGATAATATCCTCTGAATCATGAAATGAATAGATCATATAGAAATGATCCTTCAGTTTGATCATCTCTTTGATGAAGAAACAAAACTTCTTCATGAATGTCTATACCATGGTTGCCTTTACTTATCAATACTGGAAACTTATTTTTTATGACTTGCATAGTCATTTTTGGCTCGTTCTTTTTTTCTTCTCTTGTTGCCCCTTTTTTTCGAATATGGTTGGAAATACATGTTTGAGATCAGTTTTAATAACTTGAATAGCTATTTGGTGGCTTGGTTTTGGCTTGTTGGTGGCCTATTCTCTTAGGTCATTTGTTGGATTTGATTTAACATTTATATGGAGGTTCAATTACATTTCCTGTAATTCTCTTTATCTGAACATCGACATTTAGAAAATTTTAATGATTTGAAAATACATTTGGAATTTCAGTTTTGATCTTCTTGCCACCCTTTCATTTGAATATAAGCTTGAGATACTTTGGTGTTTTAAGTATACGGTATTGTAGTTCAGTTTTGATCTTCTTGCTGCCCTTTCATTTGAATATAAGCTTGAGATACTTTAGTGTTTTAAGTATACGGTATTGGAGTTCAGTTTTGATCTTCTTGCTGCCCTTTCATTTGAATAAAAGCTTGAGATACTTTGGTGTTTTAAGTATACGGTATCAGAGTTCAGTTTTGATCTTCTTACTGCCCTTTCATTCAAATATAAGCTTGAGATACTTTGGTGCTTTGAGTAGACAGTGTTGGAATTCAGTTTTGATCCTCTTGCTGCTCCTTCATTCGAATTTATGCTTTAGAAATTATAATGACATTTGAGCAGTAATTTGGGGCTGAATTCTTCTTATTTTTATTACGATATTCGAATACACATCAGTTTTAAGTATACGGTATTGGAATTTATGCTTTAGACATTACATGCTTTCTCATAAGATTATCCTAATTTCAAAAGTGAAACTGTTGCAATATTTGATGAACTGACCATCACTATGTAGACGTCTAACAAGATGGTCAATGATTTTATTGCAATATGATGTAACTTTTGTTCCCCTCTGAGCTATCAAGGGACTGATTTAAGCAGACTTCCTTGTTGCACACCCACTTCCTGCTAGGTCCCCTCATAAAGATGAACTACCAGATGAGCACATACTACAAATGGAATTCTCTAGTGTTCAACGCTGGGAGATGTACTTTGACGAAGCTTCATCTACCAGAAAAGACAAATGAGCAGGCACATTTATACCAGGTAAAGAAGGTATTTGTTTGATTTTTATCATGCCAGATAAGAGTATGTTGAGGATCTCATACCAGCTCATAGAGTCATGTATCAACAACGAAGCAGAATATGAAACCTTAATCACCGAATTAGAGTTAGAAATCTCGATGGATATAACATACATTACCATCTATGGCAACTCACAAATCATCATCCAGCAAGTCGCCAGACAATACGAGATTTTGGAACCAAGACTACCAGAATAACATCAGTAAATGATGAAGCTGCTAGAACAAATTTCCAATGTAAGTTTCTACCAGATTCCTAGAGGATATAAAGCCCATGCTGACACTCTGAAAAAACTTGCAAAAGAATTGGCATGTCCCCTGGAGGATTCCATTGATGTCACACTACAAGGAAGACAAGTTATATCTCGGGACGACCTTGAAACCCTACAAAAGCTCGGGACAGAAGAAGAAATAATTATTACAGTTGCAGATATCAACAAAGATTGGTGCAAGCCATTCATAGAGTATTTTCCTATTGGAAAGCTGCCATAGGAGAAGTCTGAGGCACATCACAGTATAAAAAGGGCTATGTCTAACGCTCAAGTGGATGACGTCCTCTATAGGAGATTGTTCGACCATATGTGGCTACGATGCTTGAGCAATGCCAGACATGAAATATTATTAAAGAAGTGCATACAAGATTGTGTAGCGCTCACCAGTTAGGGCCAAAGATGAAAATGAAAATGAAGAGACTAGAATATTATTGGCCAGTAATGATGTCCGACTACTTGGATATAGCCAGAAGATGTCACCAGTGTCAGGTGCATGGGGCGGCCATACACCAACCTCCGAATGTGCTACACCGAACCGTTGCCTCGTCGCCATTCGACAGTTGGGGCATGGATATAATAAAACTGATAGGGCCTCCATCCTCCAAATGGCATAGATTTATACTCGCCACTACAAATTACTTTTCTAAATGTGCAGAGGCAATGTCATTACGAGAGGTCACGACACAACACATCCTTCAATTCTTTAAAAGCCAAGTCGTCTACCATTTCAGAGTACCGCAAATAATAATTTCTGATAATGGGACAGCCTTTAAAAGCACCAAAATCAATAATTTTGTAAAATGACATGGGATAGATTGGAGATACTCTACAATTTACTATCCCTAAGAAAATGTCATGTTTGAGACCTTCAATAAGATGTTGGTACATATTTTAAAGAAAACACTGGAGAAAAATAAAAGAGATGGACACAATAAATTATTAGAAGCTTTGTGGGCCTACCGGATGTCGTTTAGGACTCCCACTCAATGCACACCCTACATGATCGTGTACGGGTCCGAGGCCGTACTACCGTTAAAAATCCATATGTCGTCTCTCAGAGTCACTATTGCAAACCAGCTTACAACAGAAGTAAGTGCAAAACCCAGACTTAAAGAACTAGAGAGTCTTGAGGGAAAACTACTAGATGGACAACAAAATTTGGAGTTTTACCAGGTAAAGATGGTACAAGCTCATGACAATTTGGTCCACCAAAGGAAGTTCAAATTTGGTGACCTTGTCCTCATGCTCAAAAGACCCATTCTTGCACACCGCAGGATAGGTGGAAAATTCAAGCCAACTTGGGAGGGACCATTTGTCGTAGAAAAGGTCTACGTAGGAGGAGCGTACGAGCTAGTAGATTTTCGTGGTGAAAGACCCATGTTGCCGATCAATGGACAATACTTGAAGAAATACTATTCAATTTGACATTGATTTAAAAATTTTGAAATTTTGATTAATCTGGGGTTATCTATTTGGCCAAATGTCTATGACCGGGTCCAAAATTTTGTAATAAAGTTAAGCTCAGCATAATGAAAATTTTTTAAATTGTACATTTCAGTTTTCTCTTTTAAATTTGATAGTCTACTAAATTAAATGAAATATATATAAAAATAAATGGTTTTCTCTCCAACATTAATTAAAAATTTTCTGTAATAAATACTTTGTTTTGTTCTTGTTCACGTTAAGTTTCAACTCATTAATATTTTTTCTGTCGTCTGTAAATAAATTTCAGGCCAGAGGTTGATCTTTGCTTTTAAAGATGGCTGGAACCTCACACTAAATAAAGAAAGGGCGCTTCAAGGCGGCACCATATATTTTGACAAGAACCTTAGTCAAGTTGACATGGACTATCATGGTATCGTGATGGACGTGGTTAGTCATCAGAAAAAGGAAGGGCTATAATCGCTGCAAAGGTTTGTCACCAGAGATAGTTCCTCACTGAATGGGAGAAAGGTGATAGTATAACAAGACTTGATGGAGGGAACCAGTCGCCTACCGTCTATGGTAGCTACGCTGACCGGAGGCCTAGTCGCTGCTAATGATAAAAGACTTCCAGATGTTCCACTACAGAGAACTCAGCGCAGAAATTCTAATTGCCCAAAGCATAGGACTCTCCTACGCAAAGTGAGGAGACGCCATAAAGGGGCAGAGAACTTGCTCACCCCTATCCCTGAGGGGAATATCTATAATTCGGGCATGAGAGACACCTCTTCCAGCCTACCTACTATAGAAGATGAGTCCAAATTTTTTACAAAGCTAAAGATACCACCAACTTTAGATGTTCTTTGTATGGGTTGCCCGACCTGCAACGCCGAGATACCTGCATGTATGTCAGCTACATGGGTATTCGTGGAGTGTCCTTGACCTTGAGCGCTATAGTACTTTAGAGGAATATGTATCCTCTAATGATGTATTTTAGACCATTGATTACCCGAAGGATGCAGAACCATATGTCTCATTGGGTATAGAGCCATTTATCCCGTCTAACGGGGAGTCATACATTCCGCTCCAGACAAAGACAACACTAGCCTAGATTCCCATCGATGTTGAAATGAGGGAAAATCCCCGACAGCCACATATCATAAGTATAGTAGAATACTACAAGATGAGTAATGTAAGCAAAATGGATATCGAATTCTGATGAAGAAGTGCAAGGAAGGTTCATCGACATATTAGAAGGATTGGAGCTATATACAAAGGTCTTCTTCGAGAGCGATGAACTAAATATTCTCGACTGCATTTTATATTTAAGAGACAGAGGTTGAGTAGTCCTACTGATGAAAAGAACCTATTATGAGCCAAGAAAGTGGAAGAGATGAAAGTACAGGATCTCAATACAAAGTTGTTGCTGTTACAACTTCATCAACGTTATACAAGAAAATCTTCCTGGGATTCTGAGACATGATCAGGTGGATCTGCTACCCACCATGATAAAGTGGATGATTAAAAGAATGGTTCGACAGAACATACTTCCAGCTGATTGTATCCCCAAAAGCTGTATTACCAACATATATGATGGACACTGCAAACCTTCGTACAATGACCATCAAGACTTTGTGAGGCCTTTATGTTTGATCTCATTCGTGAGCAAGAGAAACATCCTATATGGAAAAGAAATAGATATCCTTGGCCATGGAGAATTCAGAGGAGCCATGAAAATTCAGTTATCTATTGGTTCAATACTAGTTCTTAAGGGAAACGGAGCAGACGTCACCAAAAACTGCATTCCAGAGGTGCGACACCATAGGGTGTCTGTAACTTTTTGAAGAATGGATGAAAATAAAATGCCATATAGATTCTAATCGAACCCAAAATTGGAAGAGATACTCTCATACACGCTATGAGAGGGTTACACCTCTAAGCACATGTAAAGGGAACTTCTGTCCCGGAGCATGGCTTAGAAGGTTAGCTCGATCAAGAGCTTGCCTCACTAGAGACAGACTCTCAGAGGATTCCATTTTTTACTGCAATCTCATTATAGCAGACATGATATGCAATGGACAAGCTCAACTGATGATATGTATTTGACAAGGGATATTTTTGGATGTACTTTGATGCAGTCGATATAACAATACTTTTTGAGGCCTTGGCCTACACTCAATCTGTAACATTTTTTGGAGTATATTAATGAAACCTCTTTCAAAATTTTGTTTGTTTATTGAATGGCCCTTTTTGGTGCGATGGATAAAAGCCACAAACCATACGTTGGTTTGATATTACAATAAACAAAGAACAAAACAACAAAAATTGATGATAATAAAATTTTTTTAAAAAATAATATATAATAAAAAACTCTCTTTTTTTTTAAAAAAATCAACCAACGAAAATTAAATTTTGGAAAAACATATTTGGAAAACTAGACATGATAAAAAAAATAAGAAATGAAAATGAATCTGTTAAGTTGTTTCTCTCGATTTTGAGGTCTCTTACTCTTTGCTTGCAAAGCAAGATCATCCTTGTCTGCACTAAATCTCACAAAATTTCACATACCTTTCTCACCAATGCTAACCTTTTCATATGACGCATGTCTATGGGCTCAACACCACAAGCTCTTTGTAAATTTCAATTCTCATTTTGGAATCAGTCCCTAACTTCTGATTCCCTCGCTTTGAGGTTGGTCCCTAACTTCCAATCCTCTTTTTTAGATTTGATCCCTAAATTTAAATTCTCATTTTGGAATCAGTCCCTAACTTTCGATTTCCTCGCATTGAAGTTTGTCCCAAACTTCCATTTCTCTTTTTAAGATTTGATCCATAAATTTTGAATTTCATTTTGGAATCAGTCCCTAACTTCTGATTCCGTTCCTTTGAGGTCAGTCCCTAACTTGCAATCCTCTTTTTAGGATTTGATCCTTAAATTTCAATTCTCATGTTGGAGTTAGCCCATAACTTCTGATTGCCTCGCTTCGAGGTCGGTCCTTAACTTTTGATCCTGTTTTTGAGATTTGATCCTTAAATTTTGATTCTCATTTTGGAATCAAACCATAACTTCTGATTCCCTTGCTTTGAGGTTTGTCCCTAACTTCCGATCTTCTTTTTGAGATTTGATCCTTAAATTTCAATTTTCATTTTGGAATCAGGCCCTAACTTCTGATTTCCTCAATTTGAGGTTGGTCCTTAACTTCCAATCTCCTTTTGATATTTGATCCTCAAATTTTGATTCTCACTTTGGAATCAGTCCCTAACTTCTGATTACCTCGCTTTGAGGTCAATCCTTAACTTTTGATTCTCTTTTTGAGATTTGATCGTTAAATTTCAATTCTCTTTTTGGAATGAGTCCCTAACTTTTGATTCCCTTGCTTCAAGGTCAGTCCCTAACTTTCGATCCTCTTTTTGAGATTGATACCTAAATTTTAAGTCTCATTTCAGGATCAGTTCCTAAATTCTGGTTCTTTTCTTTTGAGGTCGGTAACTAAATTCTGACTCTCTTTTTTAAATTGATACCTAAATTTCAATTCCCACCCTGGGGTTAGCATTTACATATTGATTCCCATTCTCTACAAATACCTAAAACTTGATAACTAAAACCCACTCTCCAACCCCCAGCGAGAGTTCCTACTTCTTGAATTTGATCAAATATTCACTTGCTAATTCCCCAGCAGAAACAAATAGCACATAAAATTCTTCACCTCCTTCTAAGTCTGTTGGCTTAAGAGTCTGCGTTGGTTTTGTTGATCTCGTCGGTCAACGACAATACACGCGGTGTGCTTGCCCAACACACCCCACCTATTGAGGTTCCATTTGTTGACCTCACTTTTGGTTGAGGTTTAGTT
This sequence comes from Phalaenopsis hybrid cultivar, assembly GCA_002079205.1. Lineage (NCBI taxonomy): Eukaryota > Viridiplantae > Streptophyta > Magnoliopsida > Asparagales > Orchidaceae > Phalaenopsis > Phalaenopsis hybrid cultivar. The sequence continues at coordinate 522,162 of JXCR01148859.1, forward strand.
TTTTTCACATTAGTTTCCTAGGTTCTAGCCATAGGACTTTTCTGTTGACTATTCTTAAAAAATTAGAAAAGGAACCCACACCATTAAAAATTCTACACTCTTCCTTGCTCAACTTGAAGTTCCACATATTGGTCCTAACCTCTAGCACCTTAAATGTGGGGTTAATATAAGGGAGCTCAAGGCAAGTTCCCATAGGATTGCTTGCCCTTCAGGTTGTCCATGGGTGATCGAGCTAAGGCACTCACTTTCACTCACTCTCACTGACAATCCCTCACAACCCTATACTCAATTGACTGTGATCCCTTTATCCTTTGGGAGACTCATCTAGATGGTCTCCTAAACCCACTAGCCCTAGACTAGGGTTTAGCTTAGACCAATATATAGAGGACCCAAATAGGGATTCCATTGGTCCATAGCTCATGTAGGGTGGTTGATACCCCAACCCTACCAAAATATCCAATTTGACCTTTCACCCCCAAACCTACCCAAATTATCTAAACACCCCCGAATCCCAAAATTGGTCAAAATCCTCAAATTCACCCAAAATATCCAAACATGTTCAAAAATCATTTCAAACCTTTTGAAAATACCCAAATTGCACAAAATTACCCAAAATTACCAATGTTAGAAAAATACCCTCAAATTGTCAAATTGCAATCCTCATTAAAATTAAATTTTGTGTCTTTTTTTAAAAGTTCACATAATGGCTTAGTTATTTTAGAAAAAAAATTATGTAACACCTGTAGAAACCAACAAGTCCTAAAGAGCTTCATATCCCTTTAACCTTAGTAGGAGGTGGTAATTTTTCAATAACTTGAATTTTTTTAGGATCTACTTCTATGTCATTTTCAAAAATTTTAGGCCCAAGTAAATTTCTTCCTGCAACCATAAATTGACATTTTTCCCAATTTAGTACTAGGTTGGTTTTTCACATACTTCCTGATAATTTCCTAATTTTATTAAACATAATTCAAATGAAGTTCAAAATACCGAAAAATCATCAATAAATACTTACATTCCATGTTCAATAAAACTGCTAAAGATTGACATCACACATCTTTGAAATGTTGCAGGTGCATTGCATATACCAAAAGACACTCTACGAAAAGCAGATTTCCATGTGAGCTAGTAAATTTTATCTTTTCTTGAACCACTTGAGCAATTGGAATTTAATGATAACCGAAATATCCATATAATATTTGTACCTAGCTAATCTATCCAACATTTGGTATAGAAAATGTAAACGAAAGTGATCTTTTCTGGTGGCCAACTTTAATTTTCTTCAGTCAATACAAATTCGCCAACCGTAACTTGTCTTATTAGTATTAATTCATTTTTCTCATTTTCTTCAACAATCACTCCTTTCTTCAGAACATAATGAATTAGACCTACCCAAGCACTGTTTAAAGTAGGATATATAATTCCAGCATCTAACCATTTTAAAATTTCTTTTTTAACAACTTTTTTAACTATTGGATTTAATCTCCTATGAGGATCAGCTCTAGCTCCATATTGTTCATTTAGTAGAATTCTATGCATGTAAATAGAAGGACTAATTCCTTTAATATCTGCTAAAGTACATCCAAAAGCCTTTTTATAATTTTTTAACATCTTTATTAAATTTTATTCTTGAATTTCTGTTAATTCAGAAGATACAATAACAGACAATGTAGATGAATCTCCTAAGAACACATAGTTTAAATAGGCAGGTAATATTTTCAGTTCAAGTGCAAGTGGTTTAATACCTGAAGGAATAAGATTTTTATTATCATTTTCCAACGAGTATAAAGTTTCATATTTGCTTTGAGCATAATCCAAATCTTCTTCTTTTATTTTGTCCATATTTTCAAGAAATTCTCCTTGCTTTAATTTTTCTTCAAAATCATTCTTGAATTGCTCATTACTCAGATAATCAGTTACTTCCATCCTAAATCATTCAATATCTTTTTCTATTTTTGGATATTTCATAGCTTTTGCAATATTAAATGTTACTTCTTGATCATTAACTCTTATGATTAATTCTCCTTTTTGCACATCTATCACAGCTCTCCCTGTTGCAAGAAATGCTCTCCCAAAAATAATAGGAATTTCTTTATCTTCGTCCATATCTAATACTATAAAGTCTACAGGGAAAATAAATTTAACCACTTGTTTTAATACATTCTCTATAACTCCTTTCGGAAAAGTTATTGATCAATCAACTAATGAAGAGTTACAGTAGTTAGGTTATCTCTCCCAAATCTAAACATTTAAAGATCGATAAAGGCATAAGATTGACACTCGCTCCTAAATTACATAAAGCTTTTCCAAAAAACTTTTCACCAATAGCACAAGGTATAGTAAAACTACCAGGATCTTTTAATTTTTCAAGAAGCTATTTTTGAATAATAGCGCTACACTCTTCACAGAGTGCAATGGTCTCATAATCTGTAAACTTCATTTTCTTATTTAGTATATCCTTCATAAATTTCAAATAACTTAGCATTTGCTCCAAAGCTTCAACGAAAGAACTGTTTATTGTTAACTTCTTAAGGATTTCAAAAAATTTTGTAAATTTTTTATCTTTATTCTTCTGCTTTAGCCTTTGAGGAAACGGAGGTAATGGTTTTTTCTAAAGGACCTTGTTTTTATTAATTTTAATTTTGTTCTCTTTCTATTTCTGCCTTCTCTTCATCAAATTTTGTTTCTCTTTAGATCCTTGTTTCAATTTCTTTTCCACTTCGTAGTTGAACAACTTTAATTTCTCATTATTTTGATCATCTGGATTAACTTCCATAGCACTCGAAAGAATTCCAGAAGGTCTGTTACTTAGTGCAGTAGAAATACATCCTAATTGATTTTCATCATTGCTAATAACAGCCCCGTGATTCTGTATTTGATTTCCCATGTTTAATATTACTTCTTCCACCATAAACTTCTTTTCCTTAACTTGTGGGTTAGGAGTATAGTTCAATCCAGGAAGATAATAAGGCCGATAACTAGGATTTCCTTGGTTGTTCAAATTTCCGGAGGGATTCACCAATTGTTATAATTATTTTAAATAAAATTAAGGTGATTTTTCCATCCAAGATTATAAAAGTTAGAATAAGGATTTTTATTTCAATTATTTATAACATTTAAAGTTTGATAAGATGATTGAGTTTCAATGGTCTATCCAAGTGAATTTTCCGGTGGATATTTGAGAATAGTTTACTCTTCTTTGATCAATCTTTTTCGAAATAGCATCAATTTGAGATGCTAAAATAGACATTGCATCAAAATCATGAATACTAGTTATTTTCTTAAGATTTACCCTTTCAGAGGGCCATTGAAAATTGTTAGTAGTTATCTATTTAATTAAAGAATATGCTTCATCAAAATGTTTTGCTATTAGTGATCCACCTGCAACAACATCTATAATAGATCTAAGTGATCCTACTAATCCATTAAAATTTTTTTGAATTATTAACCAATCTGGTAGAGCATGGTGTGGACATTTTCTAAGAAAATCTTTAAATCATTTTGAAGCTTCATATATTGATTCCCCTTCAAACAGAAAGAAAATGTAATGTCATTTCTAAACTTAGCAGTTTTCGAGGGTGGAAATATTTAACTATGAATTTTTTGTGATAGTTCTCCCCATGTTTTGATCGATCCAAATGCTAATGAATTTAAACAACCCTTGGCTTTATCCAAAAATGAAAAAGGAAAAAGTCAAAGCCTAACAACATCATGAGCACTCTATCATATTTAAAAGTAGCACAAATTTTAAGAAAACTAGTAAGATGTAAGTTTGGATCTTCAAACAGATTCTTTTGTATCATTTGGATAATAGCAGGTTTAAGCTCAAATAAATTAGCAGCAACGTCAGGATTTTGAACAGACAAGTGAAGTTCATCTACTATCGGATTAGCATAATCTTTTAAAGGTATTTGTCAATTTTTGTTTATTTGATTAATTAAATTATTCGTCATTTCATTGAAAATTTTAATTTCTTTTTGTTGTTTTTGAATTTTTCTAATAGTACACTCTAATTCTAAATGGTAAGGTATCAAACCTTCAGATCCAATATTTCAGATAAACAAAAATAATAAGCAAAGAAAATTTTTTTAAAGTTAACTCTTGAATAAAAATATTTTTTTCTTTTTGGATTTTTAAATTTATTAATGTTTTCTTATATATAATTATCTCTAAATTTACTAGTTTACCAAATCTACTTAATTTATCATTACCTTCCCCGGCAACGGTGCTAAAAACTTGATCCCGAGAATATAGTTGTGTAAAAATTATATATTTGACCCTGCTATGCAACGGTGTCAAAAGCTTGATGCAATATTTTATGAAAAAGAAATTTAAGCAATTAATGATGGGATTCTACGCAAGTATATATATCTTGATCAAGTTATAAAAGACTTTCTATTTAATCCCCAAATATCGATCCTATGGAGAAGGTTTAAATTTGAAATGATAAATAAAGGACTTTCTATTTAAGCCCCAAATATCGAAAGCATGAGGAAGGTTTAAATTTGAAATGATAAATTTGCTAGAAAATTCACAGAAAGTTAATACAAAATTACTGTCACTAATTTTAAATATTGAGATTTTATGAGAACTAAATTATTTAACTAATAACAAAACTAAAATACAAAGTTTAAATAGTAACTCTAATCTATTAAACTATTAAACTATGCTTATGTGAAAAAAACTTCTTTCCGACTACAGTGAGATTTTGATAAAATGAAATGATATAAATGTTTCAAATATGTATGGTACTAAATACGAGCAATTTTAATTCTCTACCCTGATATAATGTTATAAAAAATCATTGGCTAATCTCAGGTTTAATCTCTAAATTCATAGCTAGGCTAGGAGGATACTGGCTCACACTCCAGAGCTCCCACTTCCCTTCACCTAAGGGCTAACTCTCACTTTATTTTTTAAACACTAATACCGAATTGAGGATTTTAGTCTATCACTGCATCCAAAAAAGTATATTTCACTATTTATTTACACTTAATTCCTTGAATGAAGTTCTCTTTAACAGAATCAAATGTGATCCTCACTCTGTTGTAGAACTCATACTCCATTTCTCGAATAAGATGTTTTATAAAATATTTTAATAATTGAATTGGCTAGATTGATAAGTAAATTAAGTTTGAAGTTAAAAAATTATCACAATTTATTTTATATTTTAATATTGGGACATCCATATTATCTCTTCCTTTCAGCATATCTCAGAGTAGGGAGAAAGATAAAGTAAACTACTCGGACTTCATGAGAAAAATACAACAAAACACAAATTTCATATATAAAAGAAATTTCATACAACACTAATAAACAAACAACACTTATTTGAATCTCTTTCTCAAAACAAATCCCTTGTACCCTGTTCTAAGAAATGAAGGAAGAAGATATCTCTCACTCACCTCCTTCACCAACACTCTTAGGGAAGGTTTCACACTTAATCTGACCACAAAACTCTAAATTATAAGAACAATGGACTCTAAATGGTTGTGGAATGAAAATGGAGGAATGTTTTGCGTGGAAGGATGAATTGGGGTGATGAAATGTCAGGAAGAGTCACTTTTTTGTCATTTTTGGCCCGAAATAAAACATAGAGTTTGTTATCCAATAGGTACTTCCAAAAACTCTTCAAAAAGCATCTAGATTCATTGAATATTTTAGAAATCATAGCTGAACCAATATTGGCGCCATCGACGCCAGTGTCCCGTAATTAAATTCAATGCTCTGTCAAACGACACCGCCGACGCTGCTTCTAGCACCGTCGGCGCTGAAAATTTTTTTACTTGTTCATTTTTTCTCCAAATTTCATCCTTTTAGCTTCATTTTTGTTTCCTTTTTGCTTCAACACCTAAAATTCAACAACCTCCAAGATAACATACACATATCTTCGATTAAAGTAGAATATCACAAAAATTAAGTATAAAATATGGGACTAAAAAGCATATATTTTTGGTGTATCACGCAAAAATTACATGATTGAGTTATAGTGAAGAAGAGGCTTATCAAAGAAAGGGGATTTTTGAATCAAGGATTCAACTTGCCAAATACTCGAGTAGAAGAGACTATTGCGTAGAAATGTTGGGAAGTGATTTGTTTCACCACTGCTCTTAATGTTGTTCCTGTAGGCAGGTTTACCACAGAGAATATGAATGAACTCTACCATTACCTTACGAATGAACATGCTAATTGGGAGACTAGACATGATGGAAATGTAAGTTTTCCTTTATTATTTTTTAATCCAATTTTAAAGGCCCGACATTTCATTATTGCATCAAAATTACTACCTTCCATAAAAATTAGTATGGTAACTAAGGAGGGTGTCATTCTGAATTATTGTATTCAAATCGAAAAACCTATTGATATTGGAGCTATTATTGTAAAATCAGTTTTGGGTTTAATTGTTCATGGATATGCAACTGGACTAGGATATTCATCCTTTATTTTCCTACTATGCAGTCAATCGTAAGTACCTTATGAAAATTTGGAAAAATTGCTACTTCCTTGAAAGCCAATGGATCTAGAAGTCTACTTCAACTGTATTAAAATGGGGTATGAATATGATATGAATGTAATGATGGATCAAGGATCTCAGAATTCATCACCTGTTCAGCCCTACTACAACTCAAGTGTACCTTCAAATAGGATCAAGATGATAGAAAAAGATGTGCAAAATTTCATGCGCATGATTGGGAATGTTACTGAAATGCTGAATCATCTACATTAAAGACTAAAGGAACATTTTGAACATACAGGGTGTATTGAAGAAGGATTGGTATGTATGTTCAAGAAATATGCTTGGATTGAAAAAGAAAATATAACTGATGAATTTCCATTTCGACACTTCTACAATTTATAAGTTCAACACCAATCGATGCAAGATATCTAGGAGGACAATAGTGAAGTTGATGTTTGGACTTAATATATGCCCAGAATATTTTGTGTAGTACTGTTTGTTTTAGTTTATTGTGTTGGATTGCATTTCCTTTCTAATGAACACTATCTATGTTTACGTTCTGAATTTTGATGTTTAGATTTCAGTGTTAGGATGTTGGTTTTCTTTAGAACACTGAATTTGATGTTTGTTTGCCTGAAAAATATTAGTTTATAATAGTGCAAATTTTATATATAAATGTGAGTGTTGTATTGTTTGCAAAATTTTGGTGTTAGTGTGATGTTTATATAAGCTTATAATGTTTTATTTGAGTCAAATAGAGGTTGATGTAAAGCAATACGTAGTATATTTCCAAAGAAATTGAAATCTAGAAAGTTTGAGCTTTGGCGCATGATGCGTCAGATTGGGGCATGCTGCGCCAACTTACTAAGCCTTGGCGCATGATGCGCCAAAGGTCTGAACACACTATGATGCGCCAAAGGTCAGAACACACTATATTGCCTCAAAAGGTCTAAACACACTATATAGACAATTGAGATTGATTCGAAGGCTGAAAAATAAATATTTCATCTTCTCTTGGTATGACTTCACTTTAACTTAGAAATTTTTTATTTCCACAGTGGATTTTGGGAGATCCTAAAATTGGTATTTTTAAATAAAACTCATGGTGAAAGGTTTCTTACCAAATAACCATGTTTGAGGAGTTAGATTTTTTATTTTGTAATTTATTTAGACTATAATTGGATTTTTGTAAAATTTTTAAATGGCTCCCCGAGTTAAGAGATGAAAGCCATCCGAGGACTTTAATAAATAAAGATTTGTTTGTTTAAAAGCCCAAAATAGTTACAATACTCAGATGAAGACAAGTAGAATGATCTAAGAGCAGGCATTTGCAAACCCCAGTGGCAAGATTGAAACACTGATTCTTGCCAGGAATTGGGAAAGATTCTGCTACTTCACTGCCGTAACAATTGTTCCAATGGTTCAAGATTTTTATGCAAATCGGAGATTCACTACTGATGATCACATCCTTGTTAGAGGTAAATAAGTTGATTTTACTGCTGATTGGATCAATACTTTTTATGGTTTGAGGGGTGTATTTTTTGATGAATATGTCACATTTGTGATGATTGATTCAACACTGGAGGAAGTGATCTTATTGTTACTGATGGAATAGGAGAATGGAAGATTAGGAATAACAATATTTTTAACTTCCCTGCTTCTATGTTGGTTATTCAATCAAAAATATGGCACCACATCATTTCTGCCAAACTGTTGCCAACAAATCTTTCGGCTGATGTTACTAAGATAGAGTTGTACTCAACTATTGCATTCAGAACATGAAGGCAAGAGATGAGGGTGCAATTATAGTTGAGCATGCATGAAGTATTACTGGTAGTTATATAGCTAGAAGATTGGAATACCCTGCCTTAATTTTCACTCTAAGTGAACAATCAGGAGTAGAATCCATAGAAAATGAAGAGAGAATGTAACCACAAAATTCAATTGGGAGACATATGATTCAGAGAGAGAATCATTTGTTGAGTATAGAAGTGGAAGAAGGTATAGGCCATCTACATTTGTTACAGGGGCATCTACTTCTAGATCTATATCGCTTAAAGGTATTATGGACCAATTGATGATTCAAAAGATGGATATAATAAATATTCAAACTTAGTTGTGAGAGATAGGAGCAAGGAATGCATATAATGATGAATTTCAGTAAGGAGAGTTCAGCTTGATATTGATTTTGAAAATGCCATGGTAAGACACCTTAGGTTGAACCTAATATAAACTTTCCTAAATTTTGATATTCAGCATTATATGCTATTAAAGGGTTTTGATTCTAAGTTATTAAAGGGTTTTTCTTAAATTTTGATATTCTATTTATTAAACTGAAGTATAGAAGCTATAAGTTAATCTTTATCCTATGTCATATGCTTTTATGTAATTAAAGTGTCACTTTAGGACAAGTAACATTTAAGTTTGCAGGATTTTGATACACCAAAGTAATATATTGTTTTAAGTACATATTTTATGCTTATTTTGTGTGATATTGCACTTTAAAGAACGGTATTTTTCTGTTTTTGTTATAGGTATACAATTTTTAGGAATCTGGAGAAAAAATGGCAAAAAGGAGAAAATTTGGAGTAAAAATAGCCAATTTTGGATTCTGATGCATCATGCACGAAAATCCAGAGAGCTGGCACATGTTGCGCCAATGATGAATTTTTGAAATTAAGGCTATTTAAGAGGAATTTTGCATCAATTTTCAAAGGGACACTTGTTCTACACAGCCCTTGGAGTGATCCAATGTGTCTAGACACATTGGAAGGTTCTTTTATGAAGGGATATGATTTTTGGATCAAATGAGAGATCTTTTGAATTCAAAAGACTTAACTTTTTGCAAAAATTTTGAAGGGAATTTTGAACTCTTTTCTAAAGGAGGTAGCCTAAAAGAAAGAGGAGGACTTGAAGAACACAAAAAGGGGGGCACGAAAAGAGAAGTTTTTGTGTGTGGCGTGAGAGTTAGAGAGAGAGGAGAGAAGCTTTTCTTCTAGGTTTGTAAGAGGAGAGGGAAGATGAGAGATTTCTTCTTCAATACAATTCAAAGAGAAAATTGGGAGTGTTTCTAAAGAGAGAAAGGCTTGAAGAGAATTTGTAGGGATTTGCTTGGGAAGTATTGTGAGATAAGTTGTATTTTTATTTTTTTTATTTTGTAAACTAATATTTATATATGAAATTCATGTTTTATTGCGTCCTTCTCGTGAATTCTGAGTAGTCTTCTTTATCCTCCCTACTTTGAAGATATGGTTTTGTGAAGAATAGATTTAGTTTTCTCCTATTTTAAATGTAAATAATTTCTTTTGACTAGAACTTTGATCTTCATTTACTTATTCATATGACCAATTGAAATGTTAAAACTTGTTGAGAGACATATGTTCTTAAATGACATATGATTTCTACAACATAGGGAGAATTACATTTGATTTCATGGGAGAGTATGTCATCCATAGGATCGGGTGCAAATAAATAAGGAAAATACTTTTTCTGGATGTAGATTTGAAGGTTTTAAGGTGACATATTAAAACCTATGGTTTGGTTCAGTTGATTGGAAACAAATGCAAGATTGTTAGGCCTTAGGAGATAGAGTAGTGAGAGCTCTTTAGAGGTAGCCGATATCCTCGTAGCATAACCATGAAATTAGGTAACAAACTCTTGATTACTTAATGTTCCTTATAACACTCGAAAGAAGGTAAAGAATAGGACTGCTTCTATTTGGCACAAAACATTTTATTTATATATTTTCAAACCATTTCAATTTCTTGACAAACCATATGTTCGTTCTAAAGGGGAAGGATGCTTTCTTAAATTTAAACTTTCCGTCAAAACAGAAACTTGTTTTAATTTTTTAAATTTTATTTCTAAAAGTTTAGTATTTATTTTAGTTTAAATTTTGTAATCTTACATCTGCATTCTAATTAGCATTCACCCGAGTAGTCAAATTTCAAATTTTGCACTTTAATTTTTATTTTTCTGTTTTTACTATAAAATAATTTTTAGATGATTGGAAACTAATTTGGGACCATTTGGATAATAGTAGGTTTAAGTTAAAATGAGTTAGCCACTACAACATGTTTTTGAATACTACAATGAAGTTAAGGCACCATAGGGTTTGCATAATCTCTTAAAGGTTTAAACTCATGATTAATTTCAGCATTTTAATTATTTTTATTTTTCATTTCTTGAATTTTTAGGTCTTTTTCTATATTTTTCATTTTTTAATTTATCTAATAGTTCTTTCTAATCCAGAGTCGTAGGGCACTAGTCTGTGGAACTTGAACTAGGCATAGATTACTACAAAAGAGAAAAACAATAAAATCACACAAAAAAGAACTTTATATAAAAATAACATCACAATATTATAATAATTAATCTAAAATTTTATATAATAATCTCTAAAAGTATAAATTTGCATTAAAAAAGTTTCTTCTAAAATTTTTTATTTATCTATGACAATGACGACAAAAACTTGATTTTGATTTTTGTATGACAATACTATGTTTGTGGTTATATTCTTAATTTATCCTTACTTATATTTCCTACTTTGAAACGGTGGTAAAAACATGATCACCAAAAATAGCTAGGCAAAAATTTGACTTTGATGCAAATAAGAATAAAATTATTATATTTAAATATGTGATAATATGTAAGTTCATGTATCATTATCATGTAATATTAGATTTTTTAATTAAGCCCCAAATATCGGTCCACAAGGAAAAAAGATAATATGTAACTAAACTAAAAGAAAATTAGATGAAAAATTTTACTTAGCAAAATATTCTTACTCAAACTTTGGATGTTATAATAGGAATGAAAATTTGACCCTTTTTGTAATTTTTTCTAAAGAAAAGTAAGGTAATTAACTATCTAAATTTGACTAGATACTTTTAAAATGAGGGCAATATAAAGAAAATATCTTTTTTCTTATCATGAATCAGTAATAAGTACAAGAATTCTGTTGTAAAAGTATTCAATTGTGTTGTGTCAAATATGAGCAATAGTATTCTTTACTGTTACTAAAGATGCTATAAACAACATTGACAAATTTAAAGTTTGAATAGTCTTGAAGATGCATTAGGTAGGGAAGATACTACCTCTCACTCTAGAGTTCCTTCTTCTCCCTCCACCCGAAGGGCTAACATCTCGTATCAAAACTTAAAACTATAAACAAAATTGGGTGCTTTAGCATGTAACTCTACAATCCTCAAATTCTACACCCTTCAAATTTTGTTTCTTTAGTTATTTGCACTCAATCATATGAACTACACTCTCATCCATACAATCTCATGTAATTCGTGCCATAGTTGACTGAGACAATACCATCTCAGATCTTACATGTTCTCACAAAAGATATTAACATTTTAATTGACCAAATCAACAAGTAAATGAAGTATAAGGTTTAAAGTCATCACAAGTTATTTCAACATTAAAAATTAATATTTCACACAAATTCCATCCAATACTTAATAACTTATCTTTTTAAGGAAAAAATATATAGAACACTACTAAGGATTCATGGAGAAAACACAACCACACTTATGATTAAAAGTTGAAATCATGCAGACAAACAAGAAGTCTAGTTTAAAACCAAATATAGTCATAAAAATAAAAACTTATCTTAAATCCTCTCCACCAAACTCTTTAAGTTCCTTTGAATCTCTTCCTTCCCTTACAATACAAACTATAACTCAAAATAAAAAGAAAAGGGCTTGGCGGCGTATGTATAAGAGTCTCTCAAAAAGAAGAAAGTAGAGAGAAAGAAACAGAGTTCTTCAATCCAAGTTTTTTTTTATAATTTTCCAAAAGGTGCCTTGTTGTCTCTTTAAAATGTGTCCACATTCAATGAATCTTCCAAGAGTTGTCTCCTTTCAAAAGTGAATTGAATGTATATTCATTTCCATTAACTATTTCCCACATTTTTACAAAAGGTTGCTTCAAACACCTCATCAAAAATTCGTCCAAATTCATTGAATCATTAAGTAACTACTTCTGGTGCTTAAGCGTGAGGTAATTGACAATTGGGTGCTGTCTTCCTGGTTTTATTGTTGCGTAAGAGCCAGTTCTGGCGCTTTGGCTCCACAGTTCTTTTGCACACCTTCTTCATTTTTGCTCCAAATTTGATCTATTTACACTCCTTCCACAATTTTTCATCCATTTGATTCTACCTAAAAGAAAAACACATAAATAACTTCCATTAAAGCACAATATCTCAAAAAGAGGTATAATAATGTGTACACAAAAACTATATATTTTAGGTGTATCAAGTTGAAAACAGGATGGTACCCCAAAATGATTAGATCAGCTATGACAAACCCTAATTTGCTCAAACCCTAACCTGACATTTACCACAATGACCATTTGGTATGTTCGAACATCCAATTGACCCAATTGGTCAAATTTGGTCAAATTTGTCAACTCTAGTTATATTGGTCAAATTTGGTCAAACTGGTCAAAAATTTGTCAACTTTGGTCAAACTTGCCAATTTGGCCAACTTTAACACCAAAATTGGTCAAAATGGACCATTTGGTTAACTTAAATACCAAATTGGTCAAATTAAACCATTTGATCAATCGTGGACACCATTGGTAAAACTTTAGTCAAAATGGTCAATTTTGAACTTCATGGTCACCATATTGATCATTTGCTCAACAGTAGACCTAAATGATCGCCATATGGTCAAGATATCACCATATGGTGAATTTGACCATCTCGGCCAAGCTTGGTCAAACCCAAATCATACCATCAATTCTAATGACCCCATGACTAAACCAACCATTATATGGTGAAGTAAGTCACTAGGGTTAACCTTGAACCCAAATTGGTCAACGAAGGTCAACCAAGGTCAACCGTAGTCAACCATGGTCAACATGGTCAACGCTAGTTAAACTTGTTCAATTTCACCATATTTCGTTAAAATTTGGCCTTTTAATCAAATTATTTTTATTCTCTTAATTAATTAATCATTAAAATAATTAGAGAGAGTAAAATTAAAAAAAATTATTAGACCTAAGATTTAAATTTAAAATCATGATTAAAGCTTAAGGCAAGAGAAACCCATGATTTTCATTTAAACCCTAAATTCAGTTCTTGAGGCCCACCATGACATGGTTAACCCATTAACCAACCTAAAAGCCACTAATGTTAATCAAATCAAAGGCCGTCATTGGGCCATCATGAGGGGGGAGAGGAGGTTTCATTCTTTCATAAAATGATTGAAGGGAAATTTTGTGAACTCATCACTCACTGTTCTCTCCATCAAATGAAAAATAAAACATGGTTTAAGTCATCATCCACATATTGATTAAACTCATCATAACCAAACCATGAAAGTGAGGGAAGAGGGAATTGTGTGTCATTGTTCCCTAAATTTAAAGTGTGACTCTTGTGTTTTGTTGGAAGAGGATAAACAACTCAATCCAAGCCAATTATATCCACCGCATTAGCCCCCTAATGGAAGGGAGCCAAGGTCAAAATCCAAATATTTCCTTGATGAAACCTTATAATGGAAAGCTTGGGAGAACTCAAACAAGGCTATCTTCAAGCCATGATCTTATCTCTAGCGATCATGAGAATGTTAATCTTCTTTCCCACGCAATCTAAGCTCATCCATTCCTTCTTCAAGCCTTTAAATTAAGGTAACCCGATAGCTCTCATAGAGAAGAGAGACTCATATACACTCCCAAAATGTGTTCCTCATACACTAAGGAGTTGATTCCTATAGTTTCAACCCCTAAAATCCATTGATCTTTTCCAACTTCAGGGCCTAAAATTTTTGGGTTTACATTAAAAACCTCCAATCTTCAAATTGACCATTCCAACACCATCCCTGAGCCCAACGAAGAAGTTCCCAATCAAAATTGTGTCTTCTCGTAAAGTCTAACCAATTCTAAGACCAAACCATGAGTTCATTATAGCTTGGATATAGCCTAGGAAAATTTCATCCCAAATTGAGCATAGGAGGAGTTCCGTGAGGACCAAACGACAGTTCCTATCACTTGATTGAAGCTTCACTTCATCAAGACCAGGTATATCCATTTTGACCTAATCCATGCTCGAATTTGTTCTTTTTTGAAGAGAACCATTTTACAATACCCACATCAATATATGAATCTGTTGGATGGACCAAATCATAAAGAGGACCCAGTGACCGTTCCTATCACTTGATAAAGCTTTAGAAACAAATTTCATTAAAATCCATCAAGTTTTGATTGAGATATTCGGGTTTTAAAACAAATGATTCAGAGGTAACACCAGGTTGGGCGAGATGACTTAGATGCCATCCATTTCTATGTATTAGGAACAGCTGGTTGTGATTTAGCCGGACTGCTGTTTCATCCATACAAAATAGATGAAACTGTTGGCCACGTATGTGCTTGTTTGTACCACCCCAACCAATAAATCGTTTCCTCGTGTGCTTTCAACGGATCTGATGATACAATCAGCCTCCATGCATATACATAAAAAATTACGAATTTTTTATTTATTAAAATATAGAAAATGACAGAAACCTTCAAAAATTCATATCTTGACATAGAAAAAACACACAAATATGACAAAAATACCCCTAGATTCAGGAAGTTAAGAAATTAGAAATTAAATTTAAAAATGGATAGAAAATTTAGAGTGACACTTTTGAACCCTAAAATGACAATTTTTAGCCATTCAAAATTTTAAAATGACATTTTCGTTATTTAAGGTCAAAATTGTAAATTTCAAATTTACATTTGAAACCCTTAAGTTTCTTAAGCTTGAACCTTATCCTTGAATGACATGTTGGATGGACCAAATCTCGAACCATAGGTCTGACACATAATTTAGATCTAGGGTAAACTTAAACCCTAGGTGACATGGGGTTTAGTCCTCTCCTCAGGACTATTAGGTCTATCTGCTCTAGACTCAAACTCAAATGAAGAGTTAAAACTCACATTATATCTAAGTTTAACATACTTAGACTTATGTTAAAATCTAAATCTAGTCTTAAATAGATTCAAACCAAACTAAAACATTTAAGTTTAATCAAGGAGAACCCAAACTTCATTAAACCCTAGTTAGGTCTAAGACATAATTAGATCTAATTAAACCTTGTTAATCCTTAAATGCATTAGGTTTAACCTAATAATTATTATGTATGTATAAACCCTAATTTCACTTAATTATACCTTATTAAGCTTTAATCACATTAAGTTTAACACACCAAACCCTAAATAGCTCTAAGCCACAATTAGATCTGATTAAACCTTGTTGAACCTTAACTACATTAGATTTAACATAATAAACCCATATTAGGTCTAAAACACAATTAGACCTAATTAAACCTTGTTAAGCCTTAATCATATTAGGCTTAATCCTAGTTAGGTCTAAACCACAATTAGACCTATATAAACCTTATTAAACCTTAATCACACTAGGTTTAGAGCAATAAACCATAACAGTTCGATACCATAACTAGACATAATTAAACCCTTTTAAGCCATAATCACTATCGGCACTATTTTTGGTTGTGGAGAGCCCCGTCAGAATCATCGGCCGCCGATATCAAAATCCCATCACTCGCATCAGAAACGTGCTTAATTTACATATATATATATATATATATATATATATNATGGCCCATCACCTTGGCTTGGAATTTTGGCATGTTGTAGCCTCTGTTAGGGGAAGTATTCTCTGATTTTTCCAAAGTCAGAGGAGGTTCCTATACAGAAACCAATATTTTTCAAGTTATTTCACATTATTTATTTAAAATAATCATGGAAATTAGCATATTGTTATAAAATTATAAGAAATTTTTGAAAGGTCCACCATGACTAGAGAAACCTTCGGAAATAATTTCATGGGTAAAGTCATTTAAAATATACTTAAATTTTACAAACACTAAATCACTAAGATAATTAATTTTAAAAAATTTAAACATTTAAATGACTTGATTTTTAATCTCGACTATGACTTATGATCTAGAGAACTCATCATAAAAATTTCAAAATATTTTGAGTTCATTTGATAACTTAAGTTGATTTTCAGAGAACTCATCATAAAAATTTCAAATTATTTTGAGTTCATTTGACAACTTAACTTGATTTTTAAAGGTAATAATTTTTAAAAATCAAAATATAACTCAAAAAATTATGAAACTTAATTTTTTGAGTTCTCTGTGATCAAGGATATTTCTAAAAATAAAATTATACTTAAAATAAAAACTTGATTTTTAGTCTATTTTAAATATTTAAAATAATTAAAAATTCATAAAAATGAGAAAAAATAATAAAACTCATGGAAATGTTCTAAGTTGCTTCCTAATCACTTAGGAACAATTAGAATATTTTTTCNTAGGAAAATGGGTAACCTCTGATCTTAATCAATTTATTTGATATTTGTAACACAAGGGGTTAATTGGTAGAAACCAATTTCACTTTCTTGATTAAGATTAAAAAATTTCTAAATTATTAAAATTTGGAAGTTTATTAAAATTAAATGATCCCGGACTTAGGGGTATGAATTTTGAAGTCAATAATTAATGAATTTAATACCACTATCTTGATTTTCAAATACAATCCAAATCATGAATCATGACTACTTAAAGCTTAACTTTTTCAAAACTAATTAAGACACTCACCTAGATCTTAAGGGCTTAGTGGTGACTTATGCTAAATCAAAATTGACTAAATGAGGATTAGAGAAATAAACATGACATAATCAAACATCCTTGAAACACCACTAAGCCCAATTAGGATTAAAAATTTGGCTAAGTGTTCAAATTACATCAACTTGCCCTTTAGGGAAATTCACTCACATAATTCTCAAATTAAATTATAAATGATAATTACCCCTTTCTTAGGGATAATTAAGACATCAATGTTCACTGAGCATTAGAAGTATTTATAGAATGATCCATTAAGCAACATAATAAGTTTAAATGGACTCGAGGNTAATTTTCAAGCCCATTTAATGCATAAAGTATTTTTAATTAATTAAATACTATCTGGAATCATTTGATTCTCCATGCATATTGACACATCACCTTGGCTTGAAATTTTGACATATTATAGCCTCTGTAAGGGGGAACATTCTCTGATTTTTTCAAAGTCAGAAGAGGTCCCTATATAGAGAACCATATTTTTCATCATCTTCCATTTTATTCCCTTAAAATAATCATGGAAATTAGCATATTGGCCATTAAATCCCAAGAAAATCTTGGAAAGTCTACCATGACCAGAGAAACCTTTGAAACCCTAAACCATTCAAAATATCCTTAAATTTTCCAAATACTAAATCACAAAGATAATTGATTTTGGAAGATACAAACATTTAAATGACTTGATTTTTTATCTCCATTGTGACTTTTGATCCAGAGGACTCATCATAAAAGTTTCAAAATATTTTGAGTTTATTTAAAAACTTAAATTGATTTTTAAAGATAAATACCACTCTTGACACTTAAATGATTTTTAAAAATCAAAATATAACTCAAAAAATTAT
>JXCR01148859.1:543168-561453 GCA_002079205.1 Phalaenopsis hybrid cultivar
CAGTTTGATTTCATACTTCAACGTCCTTCCGGAGCGGGCGACGGGATTTCGATTCCAGCGACCAACAGCTTCTTAAGGGCAACCCCACAAACCAACCCGAAATAACGCCGACAGCTATATACCAGGATTTTCTCTGAAACTGATGAAAGAAGCATTCTGGACTGCATCTTCAATTCAAGAGATAGAGGTCGAGCGAGCCTTCTCATGGAGAGAACGTATTCCGAGCCAAAGAAATGGATGCGGGGAAAGGGAAGAATCACCATCCAATGCGGCTGTTGCTACAATTTTACGAACGACAGACAAGGGAATCCGCATGGGATCCTCAGGTACGACCAAGTGGATCCGTTATGACCAATGATAAAATGGATGATCAAGAGAATGGTTAAGTGGAATATTCTACCCGCTACTTGCAGAACAGTTATATCATGAACATTTATGAAGAAGGTGACTGCATTCCCCCACACATTGACCATCATGACTTTGTGAGGCCTTTCTGCACGGTCTCATTCATGAGTAAGAGCAATATCCTGTTTGGAAAAGAAATAGATGTAATCGGCCCTGGTGAATTCATAGGAGCTGTGGAGATTCCCCTTCCAGTTGGTTCAGTACTTGTTCTCAAGGGCAACGGTGCAGACGTTGCCAAGCACTTCATTCTAGGAGTACGACACCGTAGAGTGTCTGTAACCTTCCGCAGAATGGATGACAGTAAAATACCATATGGATTCCAGCAGGACCCAGAATTGGAGGAGCTGTTTCCTTACGAGCTATGAGAAGGTTGTACCTCTAAGTACATGCGAAGGGAACTCTTATCCCGGAGCATGACTTAGAATGTCTGCTTGATCAAGAGCTCAATATACCAAGCATAGAGGGTTCACTTGCTTTCTATTAACAGCATGACATGTATTTGATGTAATCAGTCTATGATGTACTCATATCTTGAGATGACTCTCAATGCATTTCAGCATGTATTACATGATGTACTTCTTTGAGGCATTAGCCTATATTTGATCTGTAGCATCTTTATTGAAGCAAATTAATGGAAAATTGAGGCATTAGCCTGTGTTTGATCTGTAGCATCTTTATTGAAGCAGATTAATGGAAATTTTCTCAAGTTGTGCCTTTTTGTCAATTGCCTGAGGCATTAGCCCATGTTTGATCTGTCGCATCTTTATTGAAGCAGATTAATGAAAATTTCTCTCAAATTGTGCCTTTTGGTCAATCACCTTTTTGTGCGACGGATGAAAGCCGTGAACCATGCGATGTTTCAGAGTTCCAATGAACAAAGAACGAAACAACAAATCTTCGACAACGTAACATAACACAAATGAAAGATAATCATAAATGAATAAATAACAAAAAAAAATTCTTTTTAAAATCAACCTATTAAAACTAAAACTTTAAAAAAGCATTTTGAAAAATTAAATTGTTTTAAAAACAACAAGAAAATAAAACAAACCTATTGAGTAGATTCTTCCATTTTCGAAATTTCCTACTATTTGTGCGCGCATCACAACCATCGTTATCTACATTAACTCTCTGCACATCTTCGCAGTATTTCACATTCTGCACAAAACTCCACGAAGCTCTACAAATCTTTTTCAAAATGAACCTCTTCACATGACACTTCCGGAAGTTCAAAGCCATAAGCTTTGTAAATTTCAATTTTCACATCTTTGAATTGATATTTACATTTCAATTCTCTCATCTTTGAATTGATACTTACATTTCAATTCTCTCATCTTTGAATTGATACTTACATTTTAATTCTCTCATCTTCGAATTGATACTTACACTTCAATTCTCTCATCTTTGATTTGATACTTACATTTCAATTCTCTCATCTTTGAATTGATACTTACACTTCAATTCTCACATCTTTGAAGTGATACTTAGACTTCAATTCTCTCATCTTTGAATTGATACTTACATTTCAATTCTCTCATCTTTGAATTGATACTTACATTTCAATCCTCATCTTTGAATTGATACTTACATTTCAATCCTCATCTTTCATCTTTGAATTAATACTTACATTTCAATTCTCATTTCTGAATCAGTCCTACATTTCTGATTCATTACATTTGAGGTTCGGTCCTTAAATTCGAAACTTTCTTTTGAGAATTGACCTACATTTCAATTCTCATTTCTGAATCAGTCCTACATTTAACACTTTCTTTTGAGAATTGACTTACATTTCAATTCTCATTTCTGAATTAGTCCTACATTTCTGATGCTTTCTTTTGAAAATTGACCTACATTTCAATTCTCATTTCTGAATCAGTCCTACATTTCTGATTCATTACATTCTTTCTTTTGAGAATTAACCTACATTTCAATTCTCATTTCCGAATCAGTCCTACATTTCTGATTCATTATATTCGAAGTCGGTCCTTATATTCTGATGTTTTCTTTTGAGAATTGACCTACATTTCAATTCTCATTTCTGATTCATTACATTTGAGGTCGGTCCTTACATTCTGACACCCACTTTTGAGAATTGACCTGCATTTCAATTCTCATTTCTGAAAAAGTCTTACAGTTCTCATTCATTACATTTGATGTCGGTCCTTACATTCCGATTCTTTCTTTTGAGAATTGACCTACATTTCAATTCTCATTTCTGATTTATTACATTTGAGGTCGGTCCTTACATTCTGACACCCTCTTTTGAGAATTGACCTACATTTCAATTCTCATTTCTGAATCAGTCCTACATTTTAGATTCATTACATTTGAGGTCGGTCCTTACATTCCGACGCTTTCTTTTGAGAATTGACCTACATTTCAATTCTCATTTCTGAATCAGTCCTACATTTCTGATTTATTACATTTAAGGTTGGTCCTTACATTTCGACGCTTTCTTTTAAGAATTAACCTACATTTCAAATCTCATTTCCGAATCAGTCCTACATTTGTGATTCATTACATTCGAGGTCGGTCCTTACACTCCGACTCTCTCTCTCTCTTTCTCTCTTTTTGAATTGATATCTGAATTTTAATTCCCACCTCATCGTCAGTACTTATATTCTAACTCCCATCCTTTGGAAATCTTTGAAATTTCATAACTCAAAGTCCACTTTCCAATCCTCAGCGAGAGTCCCTACTTCTCGACTTGATTAAGCACACACCTGCTAATTCCCCGGCAGAAACAAATCACACACACAACTCTACACATACTTCCGGGTCTGCTGACTTAGGAGTTTATATTAGTTTTTTTTTATCTCGTCGGTCAATGCCAATACGCGTGGTGAGCTTTCCCAGAACACTACACCTATTGGGGGTCCATTTGTTGACCTCATTTTTGGTTGAGGTTTAGTTTTTCCTCTTTAGTCTAGGGTCTAGCCATAGAACTTTTTTTGTTGACTATTCCTAGAAAACTAGACATGGAACCCTCACCATTAGAAATTCCAAACTCTTCTTCACTCAACTTAAAGTTTCACATATTGCCTCAACCTCTAAATACTTAGTAGGTGGGGTCACTATGGGGGATACTCAAGATGAGCCACCCTCAACCTATCATTAGAAATTCCAAACTCTTCTCCACTCAACTTGAAGTTCCACATATTGCTCTCAACCTCTGCTTTGATATTCTAAACTCTTCTCCACTCAACTTGAAGTTCCACATATTGCTCTTCTAACCTCTAGCACTTAGTAGGTGGGGTCACTATGGGGGAACTCAAGATGAGCCACCCTTAGGTCAACCTCTAAATACTTAGTAGGTGGGGTCACTGTGGGGGAAACTCTAGATGAGTCACCCTTAGGATTGCTAGACCTTCTCTAAATACTTAGTAGGTGGGGTCACTGTGGGGGAAACTCAAGATGAGTCACCGTTAGGATTGCCTAAACACGTAGGTAGGTGACGTCCATTGGTGAAACTCAAGATGAGTCACCCTTAGGATTGCTGGACCTAGAGGTTGACCTTGGGTGTTGGTTATAGAGCTAAGACAGTCACTACACTTATCTGCACACACACTCACTCACAACCCTGAACTCAAAGGAGGTAAAACACTCACTACGCTTATCTACACCCAAATTCACTCACAACCCTGAACTCAAATTTCTACCCTAGATCCCTTGATCTTTTGGGATACTCATGTAGATGGTCCCCTAAACCTACTAGCCCTAGGGCTACGGTTTAGCTAAGACCACTATGTAGAGGACCCAAAATGGGGTTTCCATTGGTTCATGGCTTATTGGTGATGGTTGGTACCTCCACTCTACTAAAAAACCCATCTTGGCCTTTTACCCCTAAAAAACCCCCAAATTACCAAAATACCCCTCCATAGTTCAAAATCCCAAAACTTGCAAAAATTCCCAAAAAATCCTAAATATTCCCAATTTCATTTCTCTCAACTACCACATGACCAAATTTGGCCAATTTGACCATCTTTAACCAAAATCCCCAAATTGCCCTTTAAAGACCCAAATTTCCCCAAATCCAACTCAAATGTCCATCAATTTGATCTCAATTGAGCCCAATTCCAATCCTAAACTCAAATTAACTTTTGATATGACCAAACTAAAGAAAATCCATGCTCAATTAGTCCATGATTTGAGCCTAATTTTAATTTGGGTCAAAACCCCAATTTTGACCATATGACTTAATCTCACCAAATTGAACCCATAGCCTAGTCAATTGGCCTCAATTAATGTTGAAAAATCTTTATAACATTCATATACATCAAATTCAACCATCAATTGGTATTGGTGAAGTCTTAAATCCATTTGATTTTGGCCTAAATCCAAAATTCCCAAATTTATCCCCAAATTGGCTAAGTCCCCAAATTTCACCCAATTGATTGCCTTGACCTCAAAATTTGCATCCAATTCATGTTGAAAACTCTTCATGAGGTCCCTATTGACCATTTAAAATAATCAGTTTGGACTTAGCCCAAGGCTAACCCAAGCTAGACCCATGCTAGCCCAACATGACCAAATTGATTAAAGTTCAAAATTCCCTCAAATTGACCCTCCAATTGGACTAAAAAACACTTCCATCCTTCACCAAAGTTGTTCCTTATGATCATCTACACCAAATAAAATAATTATTCGGGCCAATGGACTTGTCAAACCTAGCCCAAACCCAAGTTTTGGTCATTTGCACCCACTTGGACCCCTGCACCAAATGTGACCTAACCACCCTAAATCCACCAAATTAACTCCACCAGAGTCATTAGTTGGACATAGTGACCAGTCTAAACACCATGAAATCACCTAAATCAAGCCATTGGCCAAAGGTCACCCAAATTAAGGGATCTTATTTCCAAAAATGCACATGCTTAAGATATCTTTGCCAAATCAAAGCACATTTGCATTAAATTGTTGTGATGGATTCCTCTAGGTTCCCTGAGCTCCTAGCCACCTCTTCCTGGCTGGCTAGCCAGCCTAGTGGCCGAAAAAGCCCAAAACCGAGAGCCACCCCCATGGTACCTCACCCAAATCAAACCTAGAGGCCAGCTCATCCAAATCAAATTGAAGAGCTCCTCTGCCAACACCACAATGCACACAAACTGTATGCCCTGAGAGCCACACCATGACCATTTTTATAAAAAATCACCTCCCACGGCCATGGGAGGGGTGCTAAAATTTCCTTGGAGAGGCCTCTCCAAACTTCACATAGAGCTTCCCTAAGATCCCCTGAGTGCATTCCTCACCCATTCCCATTGTCGGAGCTCAATTTTGAGCTTGAAACCTTGCTGGAAACCAGGACAGAACTCAATTCACCTCCAAAGTCCATCAAACACAAATTAACTTCACCTACACCTTCACAATTGTGAAAAAAGCTAAAGACCCATCAAATCCCCCTTCCACAGAGCCTCTACCAAAGCTCTAGATCAACACCTGAAATCAAGCTTGGTCGAATTCATACCTAGGCCTTACACCAAGACCAGGGACTCAATATAGCCCCCTTGGACCTCAGCAAACGTGCCGAGCACCTCTGATTGAAGCCTCCCTTCTCAGAGAAAAAGGTATAAAACTCCTCCTCCTCTCGAGCTTATTTTGATTCTCCATTTACATAAGCTTGATTTCATGGTACCTTAATCGTATGGATGTGTTCGTCTCACTGACGAGTCCATAGGATCAAACCCAAAGTGATTTGGTTGAGTCTAGGCTGAGATCTTAGGGTTTTATCCATAGGATCAAACCCGAAGTGATTTGGTTGAGTCTAGGCAGAGATCTTAAGGTTTTAGTGTCATAGGATCAAACCCAAAGTGATTTGGTTGAGTCTAGGCAGAGATCTTAAGGTTTTAGTGTGAACGGGCACGGGATCATTCTATCGGGGATGATGACGGGGAGCCGTTTGATCGAGCGTGTATCAAATTGATTCTCGGTTAAGGCTATTGGGGACGATGAACGGATGCCGTCTATCCGCGCGTGTATTGAAACACGAGATCATTCTATCGGGGACAATGACGGGGAGCCGTTCAATCAAGCGTGAATCAAATGGACGGGGGAGATCGAGCCGGACAGCGCTTCGGGACATAAACAGCGGGCCGAGTTAGCAAGCTTCGTGGACAACGGCGTCCAACTAGAGCGCCACGCATACCTTTGGAGCTGCCTAGGATCTAGTCAGCACGCGTTGTTTAAATAGATAAATAAGGCTTTTTCNGCTCATCAAATCCCCCTTCCACAGAGCCTCTACCATAGCTTTAGACCAAGGTATGAAATTGAGCTTGGTTAAATTCATACCTTGGCCTTATACCAAGACTAGGGACTCAATCCCTAGTCTCCTTGGACCTCAATGAATGTGCCGAGCACCTCTAATCGAAGCCTCCCTTCTCAGAGCAAAGGTATAAAACTCCTCCTCATCTCGAGCTTATTTTGATTCTCCATTTACTTAAGCTTGATTTCATGGTACCTTAGCCGTATGCTCCTCCTTCCGAGCTTGTTTTGATCCTCCATTTACTTAAGCTTGATTTCATGGCACCTTAACCGTATGGATGTGTTCGTCTCACTTCGAGTCCATAGGATCAAACCCGAAGTGATTTGGTTGAGTCTAGGCTAAGATCTTAAGGTTTTAGTTCTCCATTTACATAAGCTTGATTTCATGGCATCTTAACCGTATGGATGTGTTCGTCTCACTTAGACGAGTCCATAAAACCAGAAGTGATTTGGTTGAGTATAGGCCAAGATCTTAAGGTTTTAGTCTGGACGGACACGGGATCATTCTATCGGGGACGATGATGGGGAGTCGTTTGATTAAGCGTGTATCAAATGGACGGGGGAGATCGAGCCGGACAGCACTTCGGGACATAAACAATGGGCCGAGCCAGCAGCTACGTGGACGGCGGCGTCCAACCAGAGCGCGCCACGCATGCCTTCGGAGCCGTTATAGGTTGAGGTGGCACACGCTGTTTAAATAGATAAATAGGACTTTTTCCTATTTATTTAAATCCCTTAACTTAGAATAACTTTGTGTAGAAAAATCACAAAAATAAAATAAAAATACCCTCTTGCTCAGTGAATAGTTTTGTGTAGAAAAATCACAAAAATAAAATAAAAATACCCTCTTGCTCAGTGAATAGATGAGAATTTGTGTAGAAAAATCACAAAAATAAAATAAAAATACCCTCTTGCTCAGTGAATAGAGGAAAAATGTAGAAAAATCACAAAAATAAAATAAAAATACTCTCTTGCTCAGTGAATAGAGGAAAATAATGCGAAATAATTTTCAAGTCCATTTTATGCATAAAATTTTTTTAATTAATTAAATACTATTTGGAATCATTTGATTCTCCATGCATATTGACATATCACCTTGGCTTGAAATTTTGACATATTGTAGCCTCTTTAAGGGGAAACATTCTTTAATTTTTCCAAAGTTAGATGAGGTTCCTATACAGAGATCCATATTTTTCAAGTTTTTTCACATTATTTTCTTAAAATAATCATGTAAATTAGCATATTGAATATAAAATCCTAAGAAAATTTTGGAAGGTCCACCATGATTAGAGAAACTTTTGAAAATAATTTCATGGGTCAAGTCATTTAAAATATCCTTAAATTTTATAAACACTAAATCACTAAGATAATTAATTTTAGAAAATTTAAACATTTAAATGACTTAATTTTTGATCTTCAGTTTGATTTATGATCCAGAGAACTCATCATAAAAAATTTAAAATATTTTGAGTTAATTTGGCAACTTAAATTGATTTTGAAAGATTAATACCACTCTTAACACTTAAATGATTTTTTAAAAATCAAGACAACTCAAAAAATTATGAAGCTTAATTTTTTGAGTTCTTTGTGATCAGGGATATTTTCTAAAAATAAAATGATATTTAAGATAAAAATTTGATTTTTAGCCTATTTGAAATATTTAAAATAATTAAAAATTCATAAAAATAACAAAAATAACAAAACTCATGGAAATATTCTAAATTGCTTCCTAATTACTTAGGAGCAATTAGAATATTTCTCCTGATTTTCTAAATAAAGATATTGAATTTTAAAGCTTAAAAATAATTTTTAAAAGGCTAATGAATTTTCACTAAAAATAATGCCAATAAATCAAATAAAATTCAAAAAAATATAAAATCTTCTCCTCCTGATTTTCTAAATAAAGATATTGAATTTCAAAGCTTAAAAAATAATTTTTAAAAGGCTAAAATGTTTTCACTAAAATAATTCCAATAAATCAAAGCAAAATTTGAAAAATATAAAATTTGCTCCTATGAGTTCTCTAACCTTAGGGAGATTTTTTAAAAATACAAAACTTAATTTTCACCACCTAAAATATTTTATTTTTATTAAATAACCTAGATACTAGTAAAATAATTCTAGTAAATCACAAAGAATTCAAAAAACTGTGAAATTTGATCCAACGACTTCTCTAGTCTAGGTCTACCTCCTGTAAAAATTTCAAGGGATTATAATTTACCTTAGTCAAGTTTGGAATTTTCTTTGGAAGATCCTATTTTTGCATAAAAAAAATTATATCAATTAAATTAAATTTTGAAAAATCACATTTTCTTCTCTGATGTCTCAATGGACCCATGAATGAGGTTTAATAAAAATTTCAAAGTCATTTGAATTTAATTTGACAAATTATGAAGTGTTAAAGCCTTAGGGGGCAAATGTGTAATTTTGAAAATTTTGCCTTAATTAACATTTTGAAAATTTTGCCTTAATTAACATTTAAGCTTAATTCAAGGAGGGGAATGGGTAAGCTCTAATATTAATCAATTCGCTTGATGTTTGAAACACAAAGGGGTTAATTGGTAGAAACCAATTGCACTTTCTTTATTAAGATTAATAAAATTCTAAATTATCAAAATTTGGAAGTTTATTAAAATTAAATGATCCTAGACTTAGGGGTATGACTTTTGAAGTCAATAATTATTATCCCTATCTTGATTTTCAAATAAAATCCAGATTATGAATCATGACCACCTAAAGTTTAACTCTTTTCAAAACTAATTAAGACACTCACCTAGGTCTTAAGGGTTTAGTGGTGACTTAGGCTAAATCAAAACTTNCTAACATTTAGGCTTAAGTCAAGGAGGAAAAATGGGTAACCTCGGAACTTAATAATTTATTTGATGTTGGAAACACAAAGGGGTTAATTGGTAGAAGCCAATCTCACTTTCTTAATTAAGATTAATAAATTTCTAAATTATTAAAATTTGGATATTCATTAAAATTAAATGATCCTGGACTTAGAGGTATGACTTTTGAAGCCAATAATTAATCAATTTAATACCCTTATCTTGATTTTCAAATAGAATCCAAATCATGAATCATGACCACTTAAGGTTTAACCCTTTTTCAAAACTAATTAAGGCACTCACCTAGATCTTAAGGGCTTAGTGTTGAATTAAGCTAAATCAAAAATTGATTAAATAAGGATTAGAGAAAGAAACATAGTTAAATCAAACATCCTTGAAACACCACTAAGCCCAATTAGGATTAAAAATTTGGCTAAGTGTTCAAATTACATTAACTTGTCTCTTTAAGGGTCTTCACCCACATATATTTTAGATTAAATGATAAGTGGTAATTATCCTATTCTTAGGGATAATTGAGACATCAGTGTTAACTGAGCATTAAGGGTATTTACAAGATGAATTATCAAGCAACATAATAGGTTTTAAAGAACTCAGGATTTTCCACTAGGCAGCGAGGGAGTAGCACGGACCTGCTTCTTTCCCTAAATCTAGTGGATACCTTGGAGACCTACTAAACTTAATATGTTTTGCTTGACAAAATCATCCTTAATTAAACTTTTAAGGACTCACCAAGATATGACATTGGGTTAGGAAAACCTTACTTTTTGCCTCTCACATAAACTGCCTTAACATGCATTTTAAGTTTCAGGTGGTGGAACGAGAAGACTCGCCAGACACACTTTTACAGTTTTCAGCGCTGTCTTTCTTATAATTTTATACTGTACTTTTATACCTGCAAATTTGCATGCTAAACAATGATGTCACCCTGCATGAAAACTAAAACCATTAGGATAGCCACATAACCATAACCATAACCATAACCAAAACTAAAATCAACTAAGATAAAATTCATTGCCACAACATTCAAAATATAAAACAACTCAAAATTTAATCACAAACATCACATAAAACTACATTGTGACTAAATTAAGATGTCTCTATCGAATGATCGGGAATTCCTCGGAGGAGGTAACCTACGGTTGGAGGCTTCTAACGGATTAAATGAAATTATAAAACTCATTCAATTGGGTTTAGTAAGTTCATTTGGACTAAGTGAATCCAATAGAAAATAGTGATGCCGAAACGAGGGAACCGTANAATGAACCATTAAGAAAGATAATGAGTTTAAATGGACTCGAGGCTTTTCACTAGCTGGTGAGATAGAGGTATGGACCTGCTTCCCCCTCTTAACTTATTGGATACCTCAGAGGCCTATTAAACTTAATATGCTTCGCTCAATGAAATCATCCTTTATTAAACTTTTAAGGACTTAACAAAATACAACATAGAGTTGGATACCTCAGAACTCTACTTTTCCTGCTCTTCATAAATGCCCTCACATGCATTTTCAACTTTCAGGTGGTGGAACGAGTAGACTCGCCAGGTACGCTTTTACAGTTTATAGTACCGTCTTACTTCTGCCTTTTTCCTTACATGTTTCATGCTTGCATTTACCTACATAAACTTGCATGTATGTTAACCATAACCAAAACCAAAATTAAAAATCAACCAAGATAAAATTCACCGCCACAACATTCAGCCACATAACCAAAACCAAAATTAAAAATCAACCAAGATAAAATTCACCGCCACAACATTCAAAATTAAAACCAAAACCAAAACTAAAATCAACCAAGATAAAATTCACCGCCACAACATTCAAAATATCCCAAAACCAAAATTAAAAATCAACCAAGATAAAATTCACCGCCACAACATTCAAAATATACAACCATAACCAGAACCAAAACTAAAATCAACCAAGATAAAATTCACCGCCACAACATTCAAAATATAAAACGAAACCAAAACTAAAATCAACCAAGATAAAATTCACCGCCACAACATTCAAAATATAAAACAACTCATAAAATTTAATCACAAACATCACACAAGACTACAATTGCAACTAAATTAAGACGTATCTATTGGATGATCGGGAATCCATCGGAGGAGGTAACCTATGGTTGCTAACGAGGCTTTCCATGGTTTAAATGAAATTATGGAACTCATTATATTGGGTTTGATAAGTTCATTTGGACTAAGTGAATCTAATAGAAAATAGTGATGCCGGAACGAGGGAACCGTAGGATCCTAACCGGTGTCGCTCTAACCAACTTTAGTATGCCCTCATAAAATTTAAAGAACTTCAACCATAAGGCCACCTGATTTGATATTATAACTTGACACACTAGATAACTTAAACTCGTCGCGGCAGGAGCTTGAAGCTAGCTTGGCGGGCACCACGACCATCTTCAACAACAAAACCTGTCTTCCCCAGCTAAACCAATCTTCCTTCCTTAGACACACGGCCATCTTCAACAACAAAACCTGTCTTCCCCAGCTAAACCAATCTTCCTTCCTTAGACTTAAATAAAAAAAAACCATAGGACCTCGAGGTTGCTTACTTATTCAACATAAATCCTCACCTTATCTTTAGGCCTTTACATAGCCCTGTTATACAATATAAGCCCTAACTCGTCTTAGGATNACTTGGAGCTAGCGTGGTGGGCAGCACGGCCATCTTTAACAGAAAAAACCTGTCTTCCCCAGCTAAACCAATCTTCCTTCCTTAGACTTAAAACAACAAAGCCATAGGATTGTCTTCCCCAGCTAAACCAATCTTTCTTCCTTAGACTTAAACAACAAAGCCATAGGACTTCTTAGGTTGCTTTCTTATGCAACGTAAATCCTCACCTTATCTTTAGGCCTATGTATAGCATTGCTATATAATATAAGCCCTAACTCGTCTTAGAATTCCGAGGTTGTCGTTTGCATGACCTAAATCCTCACATCTTCAAGGCTATTTGTGTGATCATTTCACATGAATGTAAGCCCTAACTAATAAAATTGGCAGGATGAAACACCTAAANAATTTCACACAAATATAAGCCCTAACTAATAAAATTGGCAGGATGAAACACCTAAATATTTATCCTCAAAACTGAAGACAAACATTAGGATAGCTTGGGAAGTCACCGGAGTTCTCCTCTGGATCCATGCCATCCCCTAGTTAAACATTAGGTAGCTTGGGAAGTCACCGGGGTTGTCCTCTGAATCCATGACCTTAGTTTCTCTTCCTTTGGATTCAACAACAAAATGTTCCAAATTTGAACCAATCCCCTTTCACACCTCTATGTCTGATTTTGTTAAAGAGCCCTACCCTTTGAAATTCCTTGAAGATAATATTCCTTGATTTTTATCGAGAGTCTTCTTGGGTACTTTGGTCATTTAATATGTAATTAACTATAGGGGCTTGCCCTTATAGGAAGCATGTCCGAACCATTTGGTCATTTAAGATGTAATTAACTATAGGGGCTTGCCCTTATAGGAAGCTTTTCTCGAACCGTCCTACTCTTTGAAATTCCTTGAAGATAATTTTTCTTGATTTTTATCGAGAGTCTTCTTAAGTGACTTTAGTCATTTAAGATGTAATTAACTATAGGGGCTTGCCCTTATAAGAAGCATGTCCAAACCCAGCTATCATTTAAGATGTAATTAACTGTAGGGGCTTGCCCTTATAGGAAGCATATCCAAACCTAGCTTAATATAAATCCTATTTAATCCTTTATATTAAAAATGGGAACTTATTGGCAAATACAAAGGTTTCGTAGACCAAATGGATGTTACACTTTCCTTAATTTATTTGATCGAGCCTTATCCTCAAGTCTTGTGTTTATCCTTCGGGATAGATACATGATTTAAGGCACAATGATATTTCATTTTTAAACTATGAAAAATATGGGGTCAGTTTGATTTCATACTTTAACGTCCTTCCAAAGCCGGCAGCAGGATTTCGATTCTGGCGACCGACGGCTTCTTACGGGCAACTCCCCACAAACCAACCCAAAATAACGCCGACATTGGAGTTCGACTTTTAACATTCCATAATTTTTCAAAAGTTGTAGTTTATCTTTTGGCATTTATTTTGGCAAACATCCCAGTTGAATCAACATTTATACACAAGGCAAAAAGTAACCAAAAGGAAATTCCATTAATTCATTACGATCATCATCAAAGCTTACATGATTTTCAAGATTAGTAGAGGTAGAGGCAAGATAAAACTTGATCGACTTTGAACCGGCACTACGGACTTCCTTGACCTCTAAACTCTCGACCTTTTGAGGGAGGATCGGAGCAAGGGTCATAGCATTCACATAGTGGTTTATTTGATCATACATCATCTCATATTCACTTTGATTTGTATATCTTTTAAGGATATCCCATACTAAGATTTATTCTATAGTTTCATCATTATTTCATCTTCAAAACTGTCTTCATCGCCAATGTCAATCGCTGGCCTAGTCTGTTCAACAATTAAATTGGTTCTTCCTCATCCTCGTTAGCAGCCTCGACCTCGGGTGAGCGAACTAAATGAACCTCCACCAACTTATTGCAAGAGAATGTTTGAAGATCGCTGAAGCAGAGTTGATGGCCTCATCTTTATAATTTTTCTTAATTTTCATTTTTTTGTCATAGTTTCACGAGAGAAAATTTTCTTCGGAGGTGCATAGTAGGAAACATCTTCATGAATACCAACTTCATGCACTGAAAGAGGTTGTAAATCTCCCTTGATGCAATGTTCTTGTACTTCTTTATAGTTCTTAATGCACTGATATAGAGACGATGGAATCATGTTGTGTTTCTGAAACCATGGTTGACCTAGTAGGGGGGCATTGAAAGAGGTCTCAGTGTCGATGATGTGGAATTTAGCGGTTGTCGCTAGTTCTCCAACATTCATAGGAAACGTAATCGATCCAATGACACTCTCTCCCTTTTGGTTGAATCCTCTTAGCATCATTTTATCAGTTGTAAGTTCTTGAGGTTCAATGTCCAAATAAGCCAATGTTTGTAGACTCATCAAATTGAGTGATGCTCCATGATCTACTAAAACCTTGGACAACTTAAATCTGTCGATGTTAACTGAGATGTAGAGTGGTCGGTAGTACCTAGTAGCAAATCTTCATCTGTAAAGGTTACCCCAGGTTGTTCTTTCAATGAACAAACTTCATCTGCGGATGTGTTGGCTAAGTAGGCTAAGAAAATCTCCGGGTCATGCAAAGCTATAACCAGAGACTCTCTCATCTCCTTGATAGGATCAGAGCATTGTAGATGCTTAATCAGGTTGGCAACTTCCTAAGATGAGCTAGCATGTTGTAATTCACTTTGTATGATCCTCCAATTTTCTCTTGTTTATGTGGTTCTTCCACTGGTGGAGGTGGAAGTAGTTCTTCTCGAGTTACTATTTTTTTCCTTTATCTGTCAGAGCTTTTCTTGGGGGTAACACTCTCCCGCTCCTTAAGTTCACTTATGTAATTTCTTCTTCTTCAAATATCATAGTTTAATCTTTTGATGTTTCTTCTTTGTCAGAAAGATCTAGGTTGATTGCAAGTGGTGCACCATGGTGCTCGAGAATTTGGTTCCTCACTCTCGGTGTTGTCGTAAGCAGTATAATCAATGTCTTCTTTGGTCTTGTTAGTGAGTTCATCGTATTTTAAGTATGATTTGAGGATCATTTTGAGAATCGAGATCAAGGTTAGATTGGTCAAACTCAGTTACGTTATTACCAGAAACAGTTAAATTGTAGCTGAAATAACAATTATTGTATTCATAAGACCCCAGAGGGGTGAAAAGATATTCATACAAAGTCAGGGGTTTTAGGATTTTTTTCCTTGAATATAAGACATCCAATCTAGTAGAGGCAGCCCCTATCCTAACCCCCATGCTATCAGCCTTCATGGTGGTGTTCTTCTTCTTCTTTCTCTTTGACGATGACGAATCTCCTCGTGAAATCTTTGTCTTGGGTTTGGCAGGTTGAAGACTCTGAACAGAGACTTTTTTTTATGTGTTTTGGATTTGATTCAATATTTTCTTGGATGATTTGATCCAAACTTCATTCCATCTGTCTTTTCTGGTATATGTAGAAGATTGTTTCGATGAATCTTATATTTGGTTTAGGACCCCCTTAAGCTTATCCCAAGTCATACTCCATCCATCTTCTCCAATATACGGATCAATTAGAGAGATTGATTCGGCTGAAATCACATTTATAGAACTTTTTTCAGGTACTTTTAAATATTCTTTCGGGATAATTATATTCCCCTCTTTAAGGTTCTTCTCAAGCCAATCCTTAAAGATGAAACATTCTTCTATAGTGTGCCCAAGCAACTTGTGGTATGGGCAATAATTTGGTTGATCTTTCTTATCAACCTCTTTGAGTTTCTTTAGATCTAGTAGTATGAACTCAGGTTTCGTCAGTAGACTTCTGAACATCTTGGATACAGCTTCATATTTGAATAAATACACCATTTTCTGTCTTTCTGCAAAAAATATTCTTTTATTCTCTATTCAGGATGATCCCCCTTAAGGCGGTCGCTGGTTAGACAGACTATACTATTTCTGAGCATGCTGTGATGAAGGTTGATGATGATTTTCTACATATATCTTCATTGGTTGTTTCCCTTTATCGACAGTCGCTACTGAGTATCTTTTCAAATACTCTAGTTTCCTTGGATTTCCGGGACAATCCATATGTTTTATTTCTTCTTGAAGACTTTTGGCTTTGTTGAGTAGCTTATCGAAGGATTTGATGGTGAGTCCCTTGAGCATGAAAGCTACTGGCCCATGAATGCTTCTGAGGAGATCTCAATTTCGTGATGTTCTTGTAGCTGAGGTAAACACCTCATGCTAAGGTTTCTTTACCTCAAGATGTAATCCACTAAAATCTCATTGGGCTTTTGCTTTTTCATCTTGATCTCTCCTATAGAGACATGGTGTTGCGCTCCGGCAAATATTTTCACAAATAATTTTTCCAACAAGGAAAATGTCTTAATAGATCCGTTGAGCAAATCAGCATACAAATCGAAAGCAATGCCTAATAGGCTGCTGACAAACTATTGGAAAAGTAAAGCTTCGTTACACTTTATATTGCCACGAATAGATCGAACATGTGCTATATGTTTTCTGAAATTTCCAGTCCCATCAAATATCTTAAAGGGGTACAACATCAAATTCTTCTAGGTAAGGTCTACCCTTTAAAATCAATGCACCACCCTTAGATTAGGCTAAGGCCTCCAGAACTTGCTCGACCATTTGCTTAAAATCCTTCTCTAGCATGGCTTTCACTGAAGAATCCTTCTTTGGTTGCTCATCTCTATTTGTTGAGGCAACTTCTCTTCTTTCAACTGTAATATGTATAATTTTTGCTTGGTTGACCTCTGGAAAAGCTAACTGTAGGGGTTGAGACCGTCCTTGAATTTTGGCCATAGCAGTCATGGTTGCGGCCATCCTTTCTATCTTTTTCTCCAGTTGGCTGACTTGCTCATCCCTTAGGAGGATAGCCCTACACAGCTCATCTACAATGTTCTCTTCGACGAGAGTATGAGCATCGCGCGCAGATGTAGCGGCTCTAGTTTCAATGACATGGACATCCATGAAATCTTCTTTGAGGTAGTCATGATAGTCAAAATCTTAATCATCATCATCGATGAAAACTCCGTGTTCCCGAGCCAACTCGGAAATCTCGACCCTGAACTTTTTAACTTTTCCTTCAATTATTGATTCTTGAATTGCCTTAACATATGGAGGACCTTACTTGACCTCCTCCTCTTGTTCTTCCATCTCGATGGCAATTGCTGCGACAATGTCAGATACTTTGGATCATGGCTTCAATCCATGCTTTTGCCTTGCAGGCTCACCAGACCATATCGCTACAACGACCTTGGGTACCCACACCTTCTTCTTTGATGGTGACGTCTTGAGACGAAGTGTCTCAGCAGAAACATTGGTATTTCGAAGAGAAGTATGCTCCTCATGGTGTAGACTGACTACAGTACTGGGTAATTTCTTCATCTTTTACTTTAAAACTTTATGAATATCCTTGTAATGGGTGATCGGTAGAATTCTTGGGCCCAGTCGTGACTTGGCTAGTCGATGACCTGTGGTCCTGGTGATGGTAGAATTGTTGGTAGCTGTCGACGTTATTTCGGGTTGGTTTGTGGGGTTGCTCGTAAGAAGCTATCGGTCGTTGGAATCGAAATCCCGTCGCCTCTTCAGAAGGACGTTGAAGTATGAAATCAAACTGACCTCGTATTTTTCATAGTTTTAAATGAAAGAGCACTATACCTCAAATCTTGTGACTATTCCGAAGGATAAACACAAGAGTTGAGGATGAGGCTCGATCAAATAAACTAAGAAAAGTATGAAATCTATCTAGTCTGCGAAACCTTTGTATTTGCCGACAAGTTCCATTATTTAATATAAAGGATTAATTAGGGTTTATATTAAGCTGGGTTCGGACATGCTTCTTATAAGGGCAAGCCCCTATAGTTAATGAGTTTATATTAAGCTGGGTTTGGACATGCTTCCTATAAGGGCAAGCCCCTATAGTTAATTACACTAAATGAACAAAGCCACCTAAGAAGACTCTCGATAAAAATCAAGAAAAATTATCTTTCAGGAATTTCAAAGGGTAAGACTTTTCAATGAAATCAGACATAGAGGTGTGAAAGGGGATTGGTTCAAATTTGAAACATTTTATTGTAGAATCCAAAGGAAGGAGGAACTAGGGGATGTCATGATCCAGAGGAGAACCTCGGTGACTTCCCAAGCTATC
>JXCR01148859.1:561618-651802 GCA_002079205.1 Phalaenopsis hybrid cultivar
CCCTTTTCACACCTCTACGTTCGATTTTGTTGAAAAGTCCTACCCTTTGAAATTCCTTGAAGATAATATTTCTTGATTTTTATCGAGANATCATATTTTGCTTAGTTTATTTGAACGAGCCTCATCCTCAATTCTTGTGTTTATCCTTCAGGATAAATACAGGATTTGAGATACAGTGGTCTTTCATTTTAAACTATGAAAAATATGGGATCAGTTTGATTTCATACTTCAACGTCCTTCCATGAAAAATATGGGGTCAGTTTGATTTCATACTTCAACGTCCTTCCGAAGCGGGCGACGAGATTTCGATTCTGGTGACCGATAGCTTCTTACGGGCAACCCCACAAACCAACCCGAAATAATGCCGACAACTATAAATTGACATATTTCCTAATGAAGGACTAAATTTATTTCTTTATAGAGCTTAAGAACTTTTTATAAATGTTCTAAAAATAATTCAAATGAATTTTCAACCACTAAAAATCATCCATAAAACTTTAATCCCTTTTTCAATTAAATCACAAAAAATAGCCATCTTACATCTTTGAAATGTAGCAGGTGCATTACATAAACTTAAGAGCATTTCTCTAAAAAAAATATACCATAAGGACTGGTAAAAGTTAGTTTCTCTTGATCCTCAGGAACTATTTGTATTTGGTGATAACTAATATATTTATTCAGAAAACAAAAGTATTTACGCCCAGCTTGTCTATCCAACATTTGATCTAGAAAGGGTAGTGAAAAGTAATCTTTCCTACCGGCGAGATTTAATTCAATGCATACTCATCATCTTGTGACTTGTCTTATTGGTATTAACTTGTTATGTTCAATCAAAGTCACAGTCACTCTTCGTTTCTTAGGAACACAGTGAATTAGACTAACATACACACTATCTAAAATAAGGTAGATAATTCCAGCATCTAACCACTTTAAAATTTCTTTATTAACAACTTCTTTTATAATAGGATTCAATCTCCTTTGAGGATTAGCCCTAGGTTTGCAGTTCTTTTCCATAAGAATTCTATGCATACAAATTGAAGGACTGATTCCTTTTATATCAACAATTATCCATCCAAAGGCTTACTTATAATTCGTTAAGGTTTTCATTAAACTTTCTTCCTCTCCTGTAGTTAATTTTGAGAAAATTATAACAGGTAATGTAAAGGAATCACCTAAAAGACATACTTCAAATGTTTAGGAAGTAACTTCAACTCAAGCTCGGGATGTTTTTCAGTTTGGGCTGTCAAAAAACTCTCGTTAAGTAGCTCGTGTTTGGCTTATTAAGTAACTCATGTTCAACTTATTCGTTAAGTAAACGAGCCGAACACGAACAAGTTGTTAAAGCTCAAATTATAAACAAGCTGAACACGAACATCTCTTTATTCGCTCGTGTTTAGCTCGTTTTAGCTCGAAATTAATATATATATATATATATATATATATATANATTTATATAATAATATATTACATATATTATTTATATAATAATATATTATATATATTTATATCTAAGTTTATATCATAACATCTCATGTGGTAATGTGGTCAGTGACTTCTTTTGTATACATTTGGTCCAGGGTTGAATCCCACACTATACATCTATTTTCTTATTCAATTTAATTTTTCCAAGTCAATTTTAAGCCGAACACGAGTTGAACACAAACATGAATAATTAAATCGAGCCAAACTCGAACACACTATTCACGAGCTAATTTTGAACACGAGTTGAGTTCAAGCATGAGCTATTTTGAACGAGCCGAACACGAGCCAAGCCTGAGCTCGCTCAAGCTCGACTCGTTTACAACCTTATTTACAATTGATGGACAAAAAGATTTATCTTTTTCTATCGTGTCCAAAACTTTAAAACTTTTTCAGACATAATTTGACTATTCCTTATATAAGTCTTCATATTGATCTAATTCCTCTTTTTGCTCATGTTCCAACTCTTTCATTTCAGATTTTTCTTCATAAGTTGCTTTGAAATGAAATTCACTCAAATATCTTATCACATCCATTCTATAGCATTCATCATCTTTACCTTTTGCAGAGTATTTCATTAATTTAGAAATATTAAATATAACTATTTGATCATTGACACGCATAGTTAATTCCCGTTTTTGCACATCTATCAGTTCTCTTCCTGTGGCTAGGAAAGGTCTCCCCAAAATGATAGGTATCTCCTTATCTTTCTTCATATCCAGCACAATGAAATCAAAAGAAAACATAAATTGACCCACTTTCACTATGACATCTTCTATAACTCCTTTAGGATAGATTTTTGAATGATCTGCTAACTACAGAGTTACAGTAGTAGGGGATATTTTTCCTAATCCCAATCTTTTAAATATTGATAATGACATAAGGTTGATGCTTGCACCTAAATCACATAAAGCTTTCTCATAAAATTTGTCTCCTATTGCACATGAAATTGTGAAGCTATCAGGATTTTTAAGCTTTTAAGGAAGCTTTCTCTGAATTATAGCACTGCACTCCTCACTAAGTGCAACAATCTCGTTATCTTCAAATTTTCTTATTCACTTAAGAATATCCTTCATAAAATTCACATAACTTGGCATTTGTTTTAAGACTTCAGCAAATGGAATATTAATTATAGGCTTCTTAAAAATTTCCATAAATTTTGAAAATTATTTATCCAACCTTTTTTGTCGGAGCCTCTAAGGAAATGGAGGTGGTGGTTTTTCCAAGTCAACTTTAAGTGGAGAAAGAGGTCTTTCGAAACCTTTTGGAGCGTCCTCTTTTGGTTCTTCAATATGTTATCTCTCTACTTCATTCTCATTTTGAACTCTACCTTCCAATTCTCTTCTACTTCTAAGTTGAATGACTTTTACCTGCTCTTTTTTCTGGTCTTATGGATTTACTTCTGTATTACTAGGAAGTGTTCCTTGGGATCTATTGCTTAATGAACTTGTTATTCGTCCCAATTGACTCTCAATATTTCTAATTGTAGCTACTTGACTTTGTAACTGATTTTCTATTTGTAACACCACTTATTCTATAGACAACTTCTTCTCATTGAATTGTGGATTACTATTAAAACCTGAAGGATAAGTAGGTGCTATAATTATTATTCACTTGTTGTTCCAGTTTCCCAATGGGTTTACTTGGTTGTTCCCTCATTGCTGATTATTACCACGCGAAGTAGTATTTTGGTTAAAGTTGAGATGATTCTTCTGACCTGAGTTATAATAGTTTGAATATGGGTTATTCTGCTTATTGTTTATGAAATTCAAATTTTCTAATGCTGCTTGAGAATCTACCATTTGGCCTAATGAATTCTCTTAAATCATGGAAATTGGTTGAGAAAAATTCATTCCAAGTTGGTCAACTTCTTTGAAATTTCAACAACTTGATTTGCTAACATGGCAAAAGCATCAGTTTCATGAATATTTACTACTTTCTTAAGATTTGCCCTCTCAGAAGGCTATTGAAAATTATTTTTAGCAAGCCATCTCTTCAATTAAAGTATAAGCATCATTAAATGGCTTTGACATCAATGAACCACCAACAACGACATCAATAATAGATCTAAGAGATCCAGTTATTCTATTGTAAAAATTTTGAATTATTAACCAATATGGTATAACAAGGTGTGGACACTATCTTAAGAGTTCTTTAAATCATTCCCATGCTTCATAATTAGATTCCCCTTCAAATTGGCAAAAAAAATATAATATCATTTCTAAGCTTATGTTTCCGTTCATTTTTCTTTTTTTTTTATTTTTAACGGAGTCGCCAACTTTTCGATTGTTGTATAATTCTCCCATTCGAATAAATCTCCCTCCCGAACCATATAAATGATTTGAAGAGGAGAGGAATCGAATAAGAAGGGACATACGACAAAGTGACAAACAAGAGAAAAAGTAAAACATGGAGAGTCTACGTGTGATAAATCTCGCAAGGATAGGTTAAGAATGTTTGCCCAAACAAGATCGGGAGGAGGCACCTTAAACCAATATCTGCGAAAGAAGTATCTACATAGACTACCCATAACAAGAGAGTCAGGTGTATGTACCTGTTCTGGGGTCAAGAGAACTCCCAGAGGAACGTGTTCCTACTGGTTAATTACATCTTAGGGAATACCCAAGAATACTCTCAATAAAAGGAGTTTCACTCCAAATTATCATAGAACTGGGGTATAAGCAACCAAATGAAGGTTATTCCGTGTGGGAGCAGTCCGAATGCTTCAAAGCTCACGCTAAACAATCGGACAGAGAATGAGTCTGTCACATCCAGGAATGGATGGCGACTTATCAGCACATGGGGCCCACAAAATAACCTAAATCATCTTAACGTGGATCTCTCAATAGGTCAAAGCACATCCAGGCCAAAGGGCAGATGACAAATCGTCATATCCCAAATGGGCGGCAGCTCATCGGCATCGGGTCATCAAGGTGATATCAACGAGGTCAAGGAGCGACAAAGCTGAAAGGGGCTCAACAAAAAGAAAGGTAGAGTGATCCTAAAAGGTAGAGGTAACTGGGTCGGGGACCAGGACCCGTCTCGACACAAATACTTACCCTAAGTCTACCTGGTCGTTAAGGTAGTCCACCCAACACGTCCTGAAATCCCTGGTCAGCAATCCGTGAATTGATCATCCATGGGAACCTCGGTAGCCCTAAGGTCAAAGGAAAGAAACTCTATCCTATGACTACAAGCTAGAGCTCCAAGAGGTGGGACTTATACCTGCTGAATTAGCGAGGATGCCTCGGGAAAGAAAGAGAAAGTGGAGGTTCAGCTACAAAGCTGAAAATGCTCAAGCAAAAGGACTTACACCCAGTTTGGGTCGGGGAGCCTTCTAACACCCTAGGTGCACTAGACAACCACCTATATGAAGGTATGTTGGGTCAGTCAGGTTGGAAAAGTACGGGGACTCCTCCTCGGGACATGCGAACATGAATGCAATTATCTAGAATGATCCTA
Source organism: Phalaenopsis hybrid cultivar (assembly GCA_002079205.1). Taxonomy (NCBI): domain Eukaryota; kingdom Viridiplantae; phylum Streptophyta; class Magnoliopsida; order Asparagales; family Orchidaceae; genus Phalaenopsis; species Phalaenopsis hybrid cultivar. The sequence goes on from JXCR01148859.1 coordinate 566,560, forward strand.
AGTATTGTGGAGGCCCTATTAATATATTCAAGAAAATAAATGTTACAATTTTTAAATCCTGAATATTTTAATCCTAAATTTTAATTATCTTGAATNAATTTGTGATGATTTGAAACCTTGTACTTTATTTACTTCTTAATTTGGCCAACTAAGATGTAAATACATGTTTTGAGAACATGTAAGATCCGAGATGGTATTGTCTTAGTCAACAAATGATAAGAATCACATTTGATTTCATGGATGAGAATATAGTTCATGGGTTTGAGTGTAAATAAGAAGGGAAATAAACTTTGAAGAGTGTAGAATTAGAAGACTTCAGAGTGACAGACTAAAGCCCCCAATTTGATTTATAGTTTTAGATTTTGATACTATATGTTAGTCCCAAGGTGGAGGGAGAAGAGGAACTAGATTGAGAGAACTCTAGAGTGAGTGTTAGTATCTTCCCTACTTAATTGGTCTTCACGACTATTCAAACTATAAATTAGCCAATGCTCTTTATAGCATCTCTAGTAAAGGTAAAGAATATTATTGTTCCTATTTGGCACAACATGTTTAGAATACTTCTACAACAGAATTTCTATACTTGTTACTGATTTATGATAAGGAAAAATATATTTTGTTTATATTGTCTTCATCTTGTAAATATTTAGTTAAGTAAGTTAGTTGCTTACTTTATTTTAAAATTATTAAAAATTACAAAAAAATTTGAACTTTCTTTCCTAGTACAGCATCTTGAGTTCAAGTAAGAATATTTTGCTAAGTAGAACTTTATTATCTAGTTTCTCCTTTTTTGTAGAGTGCATATTGCTAAGTTTTTCTTGTGGGTTTGATATTCGAGGTTAAATTAAAAAGTCCTATATTACTTGATAACGATACGTATACTTGCATAATATCCTATAGTTAAATATTATAAATGATTCTTATTTACTTCATAGTGGAAAATTTACCCAGCTTTCGTTTTAGATCAAGTTTTTGGCTTTGTTGCAAAGTAAGAATCACTATTAAAGAAATTAAGCATATAATAGCATACATCGTATTTTACATCTATATAGAAGATCGGTATCAAGTTTTTGGCACCTTTATCAGGGAAAATTACAAAAATTTTCAAAATAAGTTTTTAGAAAGCAAAATTTCTATTTTTATAAAGTCTTATTTGAACTTTAAGATTTATTATATGAATATTTTAGTGTTTTTTTATAAAGTTCTCGTTTGTGTGTTTTATTTCATTTTATTTTATTTTATATGTTTTATAGTAATGTATGCATAGTTCGGATTCCACAGGACTTGTGCCTTACAATTCTGAATTAGAAAGAACTATTAGAAAAATTAAATGAATTAAAAATTATTAAAAATTTTCAAGAAATGAAAAATCAAAATAATCAAATTGTTGAAGAGTTTAGATCTTTAAAAGAATATGCAAACCCTACAGCGGATGAACTTCATTTAAGTATTCAAAAGCCCACTGTAGTAGCTAATTAATTTGAGCTTAAACCTGCTATTATATAAATTGTATCAAATAATCAGTTTGGGGGAGCACCAGCTGAAATCCAAATTTATGATGTTGTATCAAATGATGCTATAAGACTTAGATTATTTTCTTCTCACTACGGGATAAGGCTAAGTTATAGTTAAATTTGTTATCATCTGGATCTATCAGAAATTGAGATGATTTAGCACATAAATTTCTTGCTAAATATTTTCCACCATCAAACACTGTGAAGCTGTTGGCATCAATTTTTTGGATGTCATAGGTGTAGGGCGTCCATATATGATCGACAAAAATTAGTTATTGTGTCGCGCACAAAATTGGGTAAAATTGGGTCGTTCGTCGGTGAAGTTATCCAGATGACCTCGAACAATGAAATGGACCACATGAGTGTGTCTGAAACGTCAATTTTATCTATGAAGGATGCTCGTTGGACCACAGATTCGCGTGCGAGCAAAAAAATGCTCAAATTTTTATTTTCGTCCCGATTGCTAAAATAAATGGTCTAAACGACCCCAGATGATGAAACGGACAGTGCGGTCACGTCCAGAACGTCGAATTTACCTAGGGTAGCATTTCATTTCGCTGCGATGAAGTGTTCGGCAAAAAGATGCGGAGAGATAATATTATTATTATTATTATTATTACTATTATTATTAAAATAAAAAAATAAAAAAATAAAAAAGGGTTTTCCTTTTTTTTAAAAAAAGAGCCGTAACTTCCCCTCTCTCTCCTCATGCTTCTCTCTCTCTCTCTCTCTCTCTCTCTCTTCTCAACCAACGCATCCCTTTTCTTTTTTTTGGTTTTTTTTGCAAAAAAGCCCTTCTCTCTCGTGGTTAAAATAAAAGTAAAAAAAAAAAAAGTGGTTTCTCTTCCCCTCCTTCATCTTCAGTTTTTTCCTTCACCTTCTTCTTCTTCTCCGGCGAGATCATGAAGACTTGAAGGAAAGATTTTGGGGAAAAGTTTTTGGAAGCTTTGGAGGTGCTTCTTAGAGAAAATGCAGTGGAGAGGGATTTTTTTTCCTCTCCTCCATTTATTTATTATTTATTTATTCTTTATTTTTTTTTTCTCTTCCATCGGATCTCTTCCTCCTCTCCGTCCTTGTCACTCGCCGGCATCGCATTTACGCCGGAGAAAATCAACGAGGAAAATGACATATTTCGGGCTCTCCTCCGCGCTTCTTTTGCTCCCGGTGCGCACCGTCGGCGAGCTAAGTCCTCCACCTCGCATCCTACATTCCCGACGATCGGATAATTCGCCGGAGCACCTTGACGTCGTCGGGCAGTGAGCAAAGTCCTTGTTCAAGGAGGTGCAAGCGCCTTTTCCTTTGCGAGGAAAGTTTCCTTTCTTCACCGCCGTCGAGCGCCCCTGAAAGGTATATTTTGGTTATACTTTTATGTACCAAAATTACTATTTGTGGATACTTTACACTCCCTAATTCCTATTTCCTATTCTTCTCGTTGCATGATTTATTGTGGGATACACTGGAGCACGGGCTGGACGTCGATGGCTTGGAGCAAGTAAAGATAACGCACCTGCAACCTTTGCGGTGGTGAGATCCCCTAAACCCCTAGCTAGCCCTAGGTTTAGTGGTGTCTAGGCGTGTGGGTTCGATCGCCCACACGGGGTGCATTCGCCGGCATGGGTCGGCGCGACGACGTGCCTGTGTGATGGATCGTCAAGTTTCTAGAGCTAGCCTTTAGGTTGGGACTTCCTATGTGTAACCAAACACCCTCCATAGAGCCAAGTGTCTCCCATTTGTTGTGAGCCTTAGCACAAGTCCCAATGGGTCGGAGTCCCTCACTCCCCTTGCTTTGGGTTTCCCTAGCTTTACTTGGAGAAGCTAGAGGATCGGACTTGGCAAAGCGAGAGAAGCTTTATAGCTGGCTCACTTTGCAAAGTCTGGAAGAGTTCCTGAAATTGTAAAAGCTTTGTAGCTAGCACATTTTGCGACGCCGTGGAGAGTTTTCCCTTCAGAGATCCGAGGAGAAAACTCCCCACATTCCCTCACCAAAACAAGAGATAGCGGTGCCGCATATCCAAGGGTCTAAACCTTAGGTTTCCTAGGTGAGGTCGTTAGTACGAGCGTGACTTGCTATCATATGTGGTCATTTGCGCCTCATTGTTTGCATATGTGTGTCTTGCATTGTTACATATTGTGTGTCATATATCACACTTGATTGCACCTTGCACTTGCACCTGCACCGACACCACTTGTGCCTCGATCGGTTATCCCGAACCGGTCACATCTTTCACCTTGCACTTGCACTTGCACCTGCACCAACACCACTTGTGCCTCGATCGGTTATCCCAAACCGGTCACAATCACTTGTGCTTTAGCCGGCTACCCCAGCCCGGTTGGCACAACACTTTGTTTTGACCGGATACTCCATCTCGATCAACCGACCAATTACTCATTTGCATGTTGTGTATGTGCATGTATATGTTATCTGCATGATCGATATCATCTACTTGAGTTGCATACTTTCGAGTCACTACCTTACCGGCATACCTTCTTTTCGAGCCCCTGCCGCTACGGCATGCCTACCTTTGGGTCACTGCCTTACCGGTATACTCTCTTTTCGTGTCACTGCCGCCATGGCATGCCCACCTTCGGGTCACTGCCTTATCGGCATACCCTCTTTTCGGGCTCCTGCCACTACGGCATGCCCATTCCTACGGGTCACTGCCTTCATGGCATACTCTTTGTCACTACTTATATGTTTTGATTTTTCTGCATTAGCATTTGCATTTGCATGTTTGCATGGATAGCGAGCCAGGTTCGTTAGGAGAGTGATACTCTTTATCACTACTTAAATGTTTTGATTTGTCTGCATTAGCATTTGCATTTGCATGTTTGTATGGATAGCGAGCCAGGTTCGTTAGGAGAGTGACCTTTGTTGTTCGCAATGCCTTAACAAGCATTGCTTGCTGGGTTGATCCCAGTGAGCAATGCGAGTTAAGTCATCGGGATTGACACAAGTATGACTGTGCTAAATATCTAATAGATTTAACTTGTTTTACCATTCTTTGTGACACCCTTTAGATCCTTCAGATCTTTAGGATGGGGTCGGCATGAAGACCCTGTCAAAGTCATACTATACCAAAACTTGCCCCACACTTAGATACTAGGTTGATGCACTTTTTGTTGGATGGTGTGCTAAGGTAGGACTTAAGGTATTAGGTAGTCTTTTTGATACTTGGCTATTGTTCTCTGTTGGATTGGTTGCCCTAGCCAAGTATCTTTCTTTTGCATTGTGTTTGTGGTGTGATTGCATGTTGCATATGTCTGGTAGTGTTTTAGGGCCTTCTTCTGCAGGGAGCCATGCCAATTTTCATACACACACACACACACACACAGATACCGCTATGGGGGGAGCAAGTAAGGATTTCTGACCCTTTTGCTTGCAGGTGCTATTAGCTCCCCCCACTTTTAAGGCATGGCTCATAATAGGTTATGTGTATGTGATTTTCCCGCTGACACATGTTTTCATGCAGGATTGAGTTTTTTTTTTCTTTTCTCTATGTATTTTTTAGAGTCTAGGAGAGTTCTGTAGCAGAAATAAGATACGGGCACGGGTTTTGAGTCGTTAGCACGGGAACCACGTGGAGGGGACCAGGAGCAGATGCTCGTGCCCCGTATCTTAATTCTGTANGAGGTCTCTGAGGTATCTAACAAGTTAGGAGGGGGAAGCAGGTCCATGCCTCCCTCTCACCAACTGGTAAAAAGCCTCAAGTCCATTTAAACATATTATATCGCTTAATAGTTCATCCTGTAAATACCCTTATTGCTTAATGAACCTTGGAGTTTCAAATATTTTTAAGAATAGGTTGATTATCATTTATCCTTCAATTTAAGAATTATGTTGGTGAAGACCCTTAAAGGGCCAAGTTAGTGTAATTTGAACGCTTAGCCAAATTTTTAATCCTAATTGGTCTTAGTTGTGTTTCAAGGATGTTTGATATAATTATGTTTATTTCTCTAATACTCATTTAGTCAATTTTGATTTGGCCTAAGTCACCACTAAGCCTTTAAGACCTAGGTGAGTGTCTTAATTAGTTTTGAAAAGGGTTAAGCTTTAAGTGGTCATGATTCATGATTTGGATTCTATTTGAAAATCAATAAGGGGGTATTAAATTGATTGATCACTGACTTAAAAAATTATACCCCTAAGTCGAGGATCATTTAATTTTAATAAACTTCCAAATTTTAATAATTTAGAAATTTAATTAACATCTTAATTAAGAAAGTGAGATTGGTTTCTACCAATTAACCCCTTGTATTTCAAGCATAAATTGATTAAGATCAGAGGTTACCCATTTCCCCTCTTTTGAATTTGGCTTAAATGTTAATTAAGGCAAGGTTTCCAAAATTACACATTTGCCCCTAAATTATTTTTAAGCTTTGAAATTCAATATCTTTATTTAGAAAATCAGGAAAATTATTCTAATTGTTCCTAAGTGATTAGGAAACAATTTAGAACATTTCTATCTGTTTTATTTTTTTTATTATTTTTATGAATTTTTAATTATTTAAATATTTAAAATAGGCCAAAAATTAACTTTTTATTTTAAATATCATTTGATTTTTATAAAATACCCCTGATCACAGAGAACTCAAAAAAATAAGTTTCATAATTTTTTGAGTTGTATTTTGATTTTTAAAAATCATTTAAGTATTACAAGTGGTATTTATCTTTAAAAATTAATTTAAGTTATCAAATGAACTCAAAATATTTTGAAACTTTTATGGTGAGTTTTTTGGATCATAAGTCACAATGGAAGTTAGAAATAAAGTAATTTAAATGTTTATATCTTTCAAAATTAATTATCTTAGTGATTTAGTATTTGTAAAATTTAACGATATTTTAAATGTCTTGACCCATGAAATTATTTTCGAAGGTTTCTCTGGTCATGGTGGACCTTCTAAAATTTTCTTGGGAATTTATAACCAATATGCTAATTTCCATGATTATTTGAAGCAAATAATGTGAAATAACTTGAAAATATGGGTCTCTGTGTTGCAACTTTTTCTAATTTTGAAAAAATCATAAAATACATCTCCTGACAGAGGCTACAAGATGTCAAAATTTCAAGCTAAGGTGATGTGTCAATATGCATGGGGAATTAAATGATTTTAAATAGTGTTTAATTAATTAAAAATATTTTATTCATCAAATGGACTTGAAAATTGATTCACATTGTTCTCCTCTGTTCACTGAGCAAGATGGTATTTTTATTTTATTTTTATGATTTTTCTACATAAAGTTATGTATTTTTGAAGTTTTGGGGATTAAATAAATAAGAAAATACCCCTATTTTTCTATTTAAACCGCGCGTGCCACCTCAACCTACGAAGGCTCCGAAGACATGCGTGGCGTGCTCTGGTTGGACACCGTCGTCCACGTAGCATGCTGACTCGGCCCGCTGTTTATGTCCTGAAGCGCTGCCCGACTCGATCTCCCCCATTCATTTGATACATGCTCGGTCGAACGACTCCCCGTCATCGTCCCCCATAGAATGATCCCGAGCCTATCCCCACTAAAACCTTAAGATCTCATCCTAGACTCAACCAAATCACTTCGGGTTTGATATTATAAACTCCTCTAAGTGAGACAAACACATCCATACGGCTAAGATGCCATGAAATCAAGCTTAAGTAAATGAGGAATCAAAATAAGCTCGGGAGGAGGAGGAGTTTTATACCTTTGCTCTGAGAAGGGAGGCTTCGATCAGATGTGCTCGACACGTTTTTTGGGGTCCAAGGAGGCTAGGGATTCAGTCCCTGGTCTTGGTGTAAGGCCTAGGTATGAATTCGACCAAGCTCGATTTCAGGTGTTGGTCTAGAGCTATGGTAGAGGCTCTGTGGAAGGGGGATTTGATGGGGCTTTGGCTTCTTTCACTCTTGTGAAGGTGTGGGCACAATAAATTGAAGTTTTGTGGAGAGTGGAGGTGCATTGGGTTATGTCCTAGTTTCCGGCAGGGTTTCAAGATCAAAATTGAGCTCCAGCAATGTGAATGGGTGAGGGAAAATAGTTGGAATGCACTGAGGGGATCATAGGGAAGCTCTGTGTGAAGTTTGGAGAGGCCTCTCTAAGAAAATTTCAGCACACCTCCCATGGCCGTGGGAGGTGAGTTTTTATAAAAATGGCCATGGGGTGGCTCTCAGGGCATAAGTTTGGGTGCATTATGGTGCTTAGGTGGAGGGCAGAGGAGCTCTTCAATTTGATTTGGATGAGCTGGCCTCTAGGTTTGATTTACATGTGGTGTCATGGGAATGGCTCTTAGTTTTGGGCTATTCCAGCCACTAGACTGGTCGGCCGACCAGAGGGAGGTGGCTAGGAGCTCAGGGAACCCAGAGGAATCCATCACAACAATTTAATGCAATATGTGTTTGGATTTGGCAAAGATATCTTAAGCATGTGCATTTTTGGAAATAAGATCCCTAAATGCCGGCTGTCCAGGGGTAGGTGGCTAGGAGCTCAGGGAACCCAGAGGAATCCATCACAACAATTTAATGCAAATGTGCTTGGATTTTGGCAAAGATATCTTAAGCATGTGCATTTTTGGAAATAAGATCCCTTAATTTGGGGGATCTTTGGTCCATGGCTTGATTTAGGTTATTTTTGCCATAGGAATCCATCACAACAATTTAATGCAAATGTGTTTGGATTTGGCAAAGATATCTTAAGCATGTGCATTTTTGGAAAAATTTGGGGGACCTTTGGTCCATGGCTTGATTTAGGTGGTTTCATGGTGTTTGGACTGGTCACAGGGGGGGACCTTTGGTCCATGGCTTGATTTAGGTGATTTCATGGTATTTGGACTGGTCACTAAGTCCAACTACCTTTGGTCCATTTCTTGATTTAGGTGATTTCATGGTGTTCGTACTGGTCACTAAGTTCAAGACCTTTGGTCCATGGCTTGATTTAGGTGGTTTCATGGTGTTTGTACTGGTCACTAGGTCCAACTAATGGCTGTGGTGGAGTTAATTTAATGCAAATGTGCTTTGATTTGGCAAAGATATCTTAAGCATGTGAATTTTTGGAAATCCTTTGGTCCAGATATCTTAAGCATGTGTATTTTTGGGAATAAGATCCCTTAATTTGGGGGACCTTTGGTCCAGTATCTTAAGCATGTGCATTTTTGGAAATAAAATCCCTTAATTTGGGGGACCTTTGGTCCATGCCTTAAGCATGTGCATTTTTGGAAATAAGATCCCTTAATTTGGGGGACCTTTGGTCCATGGCTACTTCATGGTGTTTGGACTGGTCACTAAGTCCAACTAATGGCTGTGGCAGAGTTAATTTGGTGGCTTTAGGGTGGTTAGGCCACATTTAGTACATGGGTCCAAGTGGGTGCAAATGACTAAAACTTGGGTTTGGGCTAGACTAGCCATGTCAATTGATTGTTTTATTTCGTGTAAATGATCTTAAGGAACAACTTTGGTGAAGGATGGAAGTGGTTTTGAGTCCAATTGAAGGGTCAATTTGAAAGAATTTTGAACTTTAATCAATTTGGTCATGTTGGGCTAGGCTTGGGTCTAGCTTGTGTTAGCTTTAGGGACTTCATAAAGAGTTTCCAACATGAATTGGATTTCAAATTGGAGGTTAAGGCAATCAATTGGGTGAAATTTGGGGACTTAGCCAATTTGGAGCTAAATTTGGGAATTTGATTTAGGCCAAAATCAAATGGATTTGAGACTTTACCAAGGCCAATTGATAGTTGATTTTGATGTATAAGAATGTTATCAAAATTTTACAACATCAATTGGGGCCAATTGACTAGGCTATGGGTTCAATTTGGTGAGATTAGGTCATATGGGTGAAAATTGGGTTTGACTCAAATCAAAATTGGGTTCAAATCATGGACGAGGTCATATGGTCAAAATTGGGGTTTTGACCCAAATCAAAATTGGGCTCAAATCATGGACCAGGTCATATGGTCAAAATTGGGGTTTTGACCCAAATCAAAATTGGGCTCAAATCATGGACCAATAATATGGTCAAAATTGGGGTTTTGACCCAAATCAAAATTGGGCTCAAATCATGGACCAATTTGAGCTAAATTTGGTTTAATGTAATCATATCAAAAGTGAATTTGAGTTTAGGATTGAAATTTGGGTCAATTAAGATCAAATTCATGGACATTTGATTTGGATTTGGGAAAATTTAGGTCTTTTAAAGTGCAATTTAGGGATTTTGGTTAAAGATGGTCAAATTGGCCAAATTGGGTCATAAGGTAGTTGAGAGAAATGAAATTGAGAATATTTGGGATTTATTGAACGTTTTTGGGAATTTTTGGAATTTTTGGAATTTTGCGCCATGGAGGGGAATTTTGGTAATTTGGGGGTGTTTCAGGGGCAAAAGGCCAAGATGGGTATTTTGGTAGAGATGAGATACCAATAATCACCAATAAACCATGGACCAATGGAAATCCCATTTTGGGTCCTCTACATAGTGGTCTTAGCCAAACCATAGCCATAAGGCTAGTAAGTTTAGGGGACGATCTACATGAGTATCCCAAAAGATCAAGGGATCTAGGCTAGACATGGAACAATGGAAAACCCATTTTGGGTCCTCTACATAGTGGTCTTAGCTAAACCATAGCCCTAGGGCAAGTAGGTTTAGGGGACCATCTACATGAGTATCCCAAAAGATCAAGGGTTCTAGGCTAGAAATACTAGGCTAGAAGTTTGAGTTTAGGGTTGTGAGTGAATGTGGGTGTAGATGAGTGTAGTGAATTCCTTAGCTCCAGATTTGAGTTCAGGGTTGTGAGTGATTGTGGGTGTAGATTAGTGTAGTGAGTGCCTTAGCTCTAGACCAACACCCAAGGTCAACCAGTTCAGGGTTGGGAGTGATTGTGGGTGCAGATAAGTGTAGTGAGTGTCTTAGCTCCAGACCAACACCCAGGGTCAACCTTAAGGTATAGTAATCTTAAGGGTGACTCATCTTGAGTTTGCCCCATAGTGACCTCACCTACTAAGTGTTTAGAGGTTAAGACCAATATGTGGAACTTCAAGTTGAGTGGAGAAGGGTTTAGAATTTCTAGTGGTGAGGGTTCCGTGTCCAGTTTTCTAGGAATAGTCAACAAGAAAAGTCCTGTGGCTAGACCCTAGGCTACTAAAGAGGAAAAACTAAACCTCAACTAAAAATGAGGTCAACAGTAACTATGGCAGTATCAACTCTGCTTCTTAAGCAGAACTAGACAGGAATACAAGCAGGCAAAATTTTAGTTGATTTCTGAGATTGTCTAGCATATCTGACGTCTTTTAAGATTTCTTTTTTTATGTGAGGGGATAATGCATGTCCCACTCATTTGAGTAGTTCACTAACTGAGCAACCTTCCTTGGTAACTAGCCTCTTGAAAACTGAACTGACTCAGGTGATAGGAGTGGACCTCTTTCTCCCGTCACCATGTCCATGAAGTGATGGTAAAGTAGCAGTAATTTTTTGGATACTCTCGTACTCATTGGTACTGATTAAAGAATGGAATCTACTTCCTCTCAGAAGTGGATAGGTCTTCGACAATGTTGGCCCATCCTTGTGAGGCTCTTCATCAACAAGTATCTCCTTAGGAGCCTGGGCTTTAGTAGCCCTCCAAACCCTCCTATTATGGTTTCTCCTTTGGGTTTGAGTTAGCGGTGTAGTCTTTGAACTTGATCCAATTTCAAATACTAATGGCGACACATCTAATCTCAAACTCATATCATTAAATATCATAACTTCTTTTCCCTTAGCAGCAACAGGAACAACAGACTTGGTGGGTGTCGTGGCGATAGTAGTCTTGACCCTCTTTCAAGAAAGGAAGTCCTGAAGTCTGTTCATGTTAAATTCAACAGATGGCTCCAAAACTTTTGGAGCGGCGACCTTCATTATGATGAACGGGGCTTTCCCGAGAATGACCTCGAGTTCTTCAAATCATGCTCCAAACTTGATGGTGGGAGCGAAAGTGCGGGCGTCGTGACTCATCGGCAAGTTGCAGGAAAAAGAGAGTGTTGGGCACGCCATTACAACAGCTTTAAAATAGAAAGCTCTAGGGTTAGCTAAATGGTCAAAACCTTGTAATCTTAGTGCAAGCACTGAAAATTAACAGAGGTTAATCTGTAGACCGAGTAAGTCTTAGTTTTGGGGATTATAAAATTTTCAACAAAAAGGTAATTTGAATGTAGAAAATTTTAATTAATATAAGAAAATTTTAAAGCACGCGCAACACAACACTATTTGATTTAATTTTCAGAACAACAAATCAAACTCAAAAGAGAGATGTGAAGTGTTTAGGACCCAATGCGGGACCATTTTTTAACACACAATCCCAGGTGTAACTAGTCCACCAACACACCTATTGGAGGTCTGACCCCACATGAAGATAAACAGTCCTTAATGTCCTCTTGAACATCTCTGTTCAATGGTGGTTGAACAGACTGTCCTGAAGTCCGAAGAGTTGATCGTACTTTCCTAAGATAGAAATGGGTTAAGTATGCTAACGAAAGAAAGGTAACTCGGTTCATGAGGGACATGAACACATTATCTATGTATGAAGATAACATTTCTTGATTTAAATGGGGAGAAGAGCTAGTCCCTAGTGGAGTCGACAGATGCTATTGGCACTATTTTGGTTGAGGGAGTTGCCCGTAAGAAGTTGTCGGTCACCAAAATCAAAATCCTGTCGCCCGCTTTGGAAGGACATTTTAATTTATATATATATAAATATATATATATGTAAGTTTTGGAAAAAAGATGAAATCAAACTGACCTCATATTTTTCATAGTTTAAATGAAAGAGCGCTATAACTCAAATCCTATATCTTTCCCGGAGGTTAAACACAAGACTTAAGGTCAAGGCTCGATCAAATAAACTAAGAAATATACGACATCTATTTTGTCTACGAAATTCTTTCATTTGGTGATAATTTTCCCTTTATAATATGAATAATTAAATAGGGTTTATATTAAGTTGGGTTCAGACAAGCTTCCGATAAGGGCAAGCCCTATAGTTAATTACATCTTAGTTAACTGAAGTCACCTAGGAATACTCTTGATGAAAATCAGGGAATATTATCTTCAAAGAGGTCAAAGGATAAGACTTTTCAACAATATAGGACAAAGAGGTGTGAAAAGGGATTAATTCAAATTTGGAACATTTATTGTAGAATTCAAAGAAGGAAGAACTAGGGGATGTCATAGATCTGAAGAAGAACCTCAGTGACTTCCTAGTCTATCCTATTGTTTGAGGAGAAATTTATTTGAGTGTTTCATCCTGCCAATTTTATTTGGTAGGGCTTACATTTGTGTGAAACGATCACACAAACAACATGAAAGATGTGATGATTTAGGTGACTAATGACAACCTTGAAATCTTAAGACGAGTTAGGGTTTATATAGTACAACAGAGCTGTACAAAGCCCTAAAGATAGGTTGAGGATTTATGTTGCATAAGCAGACAACCTCAAAATCCTTTGGCTTTAGTTGTTTAATTCTGAGGAAGGAATGATTTGGCTTGGGAAGACAGGTTTTGCTGTTAAAGATGGTCATGCTGGCCACTATGCTAACTCCAAGCTCCTCGTCGTGACGAGTTTAAGTTTTCTAGGGTCTGAAGTTATGATGTAAAATCAGACGGCCCTATGGTTAAAGTTCTTTAAATTTTATGGTGGATGTTAAAGTTGATTAGAGCCACACTCGTTAGGATCCTACAGTTCCCCCATTCCAGTACCACTATTTTCTATTGGATTCACTTAGTCCAAATGAATTTACTAAACTCAACCTAATGAGTTCCATACTTTCATTTAGACGGTGAGAAGCCTCGTTAGCAACCGTAAGTTACCTCCTCGGAGGGGTTCCCGATCATCCGAGAAAGACGTTTTAATTTAGCTGCAATTATTGTTTTGGATGATGTTTGTGATTAAATTTTAAGTTATCTTATATTTTGAATGTTGTGGAGGTGAATTTTATCTTGTTTGATTTTAGTTTTGGTTTTGGTTTTACGGCCACCCTAATTGTTTTGGTTATCATGCAGGGTGACATCGTTGTTTAACATGCAAGTTTATAAGCATGAAAGTATAGTGTGGAAAGTATAGAAAATGGACGGTACAGTAAACTGTAAAAGCGTACCTGACGAGTCTTCTCATTCCACCAGCTGAAACTCAAAAATGCATGTAAGGGCATTTTATATAAAGTGAGAAAAATAAAGTTCTGGTGATCTACCAAATTCTAAATCATATCTTTGTGGGTCCCTATTAGCTTGATTAAGGATGATTTTTTTAAGAAAAACATATTAAGTTTAGTAGACAGGTCCATGCTTCCCTCTCAACGCCTGGTGAAAAGTCTCGAGCTCATTTAAACGTATTATGTTGGTTAATAATCCATCATGTAAATATTTCTAGTGATCAATGAATAGTGATGTTTCAATTATCCCAAAGAGTAGGGTAATTATAATTTATCACTCAATTTAAAAATTATGTGGGTAAAGACCCTTAAAGGGGCAAGTTAGTGTTATTAAGACACTTGGCCAATTTTAGTTCTAGCTTGGGCTTGTAGTGTTTCAAAGGTTTTCAACTTTTATTTACATTCACTTTTCTAATCCTCATTTAACCAAATTTGATTTAGCTTAAATCACTACTAAGTCCTTAAGGTCCTAGTGAATGTCTTAATCATTTTGAAGGAGATTTCTAAGTGATAATAATTCATCATCAATCCTTTTGATTGCTATTTGAACATCCAAAATGGTTGTATTAAATTAATGAGTTATTAACACCCAACACCATATCCCTAAGTCTAGGATCATTTAATTTGGAAGACTTCCAAATATTAATGAGTTAGAAAATTTACACATTTATCTCTAACTTAGGGAAAGGTGAGATTGGTTTCTACAAATTAATCGCTTATGTTTTAAACATCCAAATATGTTAGTTAAGATCAAAAGTCGCCCTTTTCCCTTTCTTGAATTAAGCTTAAATGTTAAATAAAGCTAAATTTCAAAAATTACACTTTAGTTCCTAAGGCTCCATCACTTTATAATTCATCAAATTTAATTCAAATGGCTTTGGAATTTTCATCCCACCTCACTCATGGGTCAATTAATACATGAGAGGAGAAAATGTGATTTTTTTAATTTTAATTTAATTTATATAATTATTTATATGCAAGAATGGGATTTGTCAAAGAAAATTCAACAACTTGACTAAGGTAAAGCCCAATCCAATGAAACTTTTACTGGAAGTAAACTTAGATTAGAGAAACATTTTGGCCACATTTCATGATTTTTTGAGTTTTATTTGAATTATTAGAGTTATTTTAAGTTTTAGAGTGTTAATCAATTATAAAATATTTTAAATGTGAAAAATTATATTTTACATTTTTATTAAATCACTCTAAGGTCAAGGAACCCAGAAAAACAAATTTTACATTTTTTTTATTTTTCCTTGAATTATTAGAAATTTTTAAGTGGAAATCCATTTTTTAGCCTTTAAAAAATTATTTTAAGCTATAAAATTAAACATCTTCATTTAGAAAATTAGGAAAAATATTTCAATTGTTCCTAAGTGCATAGGAAACAATTTAGAATACTTTCATGAATTTTATCAATTTTGAGATTTTTATTATTTTTCATTATTTAAATATATATATATATATTAGGCTTAAAAAAAGAAGTTTTTATTTTATTCACAATTTTATTTTTAAGAAAATTCCTCTATCACAGAAAACTCCCAAAAGTAAATTTTATAATTTTCAGAGTTACATTTTAATAGTTAAAAATTATTTTAATGTCAAAAATGTCATTTAACTTAGAAAATCAATTTGAGTTATCACATGAGCTCCAAATATTTTAAAATTTAGATGTTTGTGTTTCCCAAAATTAATTTTCTTCGCTTCTTAGGGATTCTGGTAATTAGGTGTGCTCCTAATGATTTAGATTATGAAACATTTTTCAAAGGGTTCTCTCGTCATGGTAAACCTTCCAAAATTTTATTGGATTTTTCTAAACAACATGCTAATTTTCAAGATTAATTTATGCAAATAATAGATATAAATCTGAAAAATTTGGATCTCTCTCTATAAATCTTCTCTGACTTTGAAAAAATCATAGAATGTTTCCTATGACAGAGGAAACAACATGCCAAAATATCAAGCCATGGTGAAATGTCTACATGCATTTAGAATTAAAACACTCAAAATACTATTTAATTAATTAAAAATAAAAAATACATCATATAAACTTCAAAACATTTCCACACTGTTCTCCTTTGTTCACTGAGGACTAGGATATTTTTTTTATTTTTGTGATTTTTCTACACCAAGATATGAATTTTTAAAGTTAGGGAGAATTTTCTGAATTACTTAAATCCCTATTTTTCAATTTAAATGCAGAGCGCCACTTCATCCTAGGTAGCTCCTAACAGCGATGCAGCACGCTCCCATTCACTGTGCTTTCCACTCTAGCATGCCACATAGCCTGCAGTTCACGTATCAAGAGTTAATCTGACTAGATCTCGTCTGTTGATGAGATAAACGTGCGATCGGATGACGTCGCCAAATAGGCTAACCCGAGAACCGTCCTAAGTCAAACCTTAAGATCTTCCTTTAGACTCAACCAAATCTCATGGGGTTTGATCCTAGACCTTTATCTACTCAAGAAGAACCTATCTATACAGATTATATGGTATAAAATACAGTACATGCATATTGAGAGTGAAAATAGGCTCAGATTACGGTTGGAGTTCAATACCTTTGTCTGAGAGGGGAGGCCTCAACTTGATGGTTGTGGTATCTTCGATTGGTCTAATGAACCTCAAGATGAAGCCTTGTGCCTAGGTGAATGGTCTAGGTATGAATTTGACCAAGCTTGATTTCATGTGTTGATTGAAGTCTATACTAGAGGCTGTTTGTGAGGGGGATTTTGTGGGAAATCAACTTCTTTGATTGTGGGGTAGGTGTGTCCACAGTTAATTTTAGTTTGATTCACTGTGGAGGTGTGGAGAAATCTGCCCTCGTTTGTAGAAAAAAATCAAGCTCAAAATTGAGCTTCCATAGTGAAGCTCGGTGAGGGAAAATGGTTGGCTTGAACTGAGGAGATCTTAGGGAGTCTTTGAGGGCAGTTTGACAGAGTTTACTTAAGAAAATTTTAGCACTCTTTCATTGTCAATGGAGGTGAGTTTTAAATAAAATTGGCTTAGGGTGGCTGCCATGGCCAATTTAGGGGTGCAAAATGATGTTTAGGTGGAGGGCTGAGAAGCTCTAAATTTCAGATGGGATGAGGTGGCCTCTAGGTTTTAATTGGGTTTAAATTTTTTGGGGTGGCTCATGATTTTGGTGTATTTTTGCTACTAGGCTAGCCGAAAAGGCCAAGGGAGGTGGCCAAGAAGTCAGATGAGCCAGGGGGAGGCTTAACTATGACTTACCCCTAGTGTTAGTGATGATGAAGGAGATTTTGCAAGTTGGGTCCAAAAATGGGATAAAATCCCTTAATTTGGGGATCTATTAGTCCATAACATGATTATGTGGGTTTTTCATGGTTTACCCTGGTCCCTAGGAGGAGTTTGGTGGTTGTGGAGTCATAAAGTTGGCAGCTTTAAGGTGGCTAGACCAATTTTAGTGCATGGGTCCATGTGGGCCAATTTGTATTAAAGTGGGTTTAGGTTAGGCTAGCTATAAATTTCAGCCCAATTAATTGATCAATATTATGTAGATCATTGTAATGAAGATTTTTTTTGAAGGATTGAAATGATTTTGAGTTCAATTGGGTGTTCAATTTGAAGGATTTTGGAAATTTGGTCACTTTGGGCATGTTGGGCTAGACTTGAGTCTAGATTGGGCTAGGTTTGGGCTAAGTCCAAATTTATTGTTGAAAATATTCAATAGGAATGTAATGAAGAGATTTTAACATAAATTGGGTGCCAATTGTTTGGGCTAAGGCACTCAATTTGGTGGAATTTGGAGACAACCAATTTGGGGCAAAATTGGGAATTTAATGATTTGGGTTGAAATTAAATAAAATTGAGGCCTCATCAAGGAAAATTGAAGGTTAAGTTTGATGTGTAGGATTGTTATGAAGAGTTTAGGATTCAAATTGAGGCCAATGGAGTAGGGCATGGGGTTCAATTTTGTGGGATTAGGTCATTAGCCAAAATTGGGAGTTTGACCTAGATCAAAATTGGGCTCAAAGCATGGGGCCAATTGAGCTTGGATTTGGTTTAAATTTGTCATATGGAAGGTAAATTTGAGTTTAGGATTAAAATTAGGGGAAATTGAGATTAAATTGATGGACACTTGAGGTAAATTTGAGGAAATTTGGCCTTTAAAGACAATTTGGGGGTTTTGGTCAAAATCATTAAATTGATCAAATTGGGTCCAATTGAGGGGTACAAATGGGTTTTGAAAACATTTGGGGTGATCTTGGAGGTTTTGGAAAAGTTTAAGGTGCCAAGGGTATTTTTGTAATTTTAGAATTTTTGGTGTATATTGGTAAATTTTGAATTTTTGGGTAGTTTTGGGTAATTTGGGTATTTTCAAAAGGCTTAAAATTATTTTTGAATAATTTTGGGTATTTTTGGTGAATTTGGGAATTTTGGCCAAATTTAGGGTCCTAAGGGTATTTAGGTAATTTGGGGGAGTTTAGGGGCAAAAGGCCAAGTTTAATATTTCAGGTAGAATTGGGGAGCTAACCAGCATAAATGAGCTATGGACCAATGGAAACCCCATTTGGGTCCATGCATTGGCCTTATCTAAACCCTAGCCTGGGGCTAGTAGGTTTAGGAGACCATCTACAGAAGTCTCCCAAAGGATCAAGGGACCAAAGTCAGAAAAATTTGGGTTTAGGGTTGTGAGTAATTGTGAGTTAGAGTGAGTGCAAGTGAGTGAAAGTGAGTGACTTAGCCCTAGTCCAACACCCAGAGTTAGCCCAAAGGGCAGGTAGTCCTATGGGAACTCATCTTGAGCTCCCCCATTATGACTTTAACTACTAAGTGCTAGAGGTTAGGACAAATATGTGGAGCTTCAAGTTGAGCAAGGAGGAGTTTAGATTTTCTAATGGTGAGGGTTCCTTTTCTAGTTTTCTAAGAATAGTCGATAGGAAAGTCTTATGGCTAAACCATAGGCTACTAAAAAGGAAAAACTAAACCTCAACCAAAAGTGAGGTCAGCATAAAGGATCAATTCTTCATCAGCTCATGGAACTTAAAGCACTTAACCATGGAATTGTACCAAACCTAGCCATGCATACATGACATTTTACCAAAAAATCCTCAATTCCATTTGAATGAAACCTTCTCATGGCATGTTTCTTTGAGCCATCCGAGGACATCTTGAAGTCAATTTTCCAAATTTGGCAAGTGGAAGTGACCACTCCCTCTTCCTTCTCCACTTGGATTTACCCTTCCCAAGCAAAGTCTAACCTTGGTGTTATGCCCCAAACCAGCTATTTAAGTTCACCAAAAACTATTCAAGCTTCTTAGGATCAAACCTAACTACCTTGGTGCCAAGATTAGCCATGTGACCAAGGGGTTGAACCCAAACTAGCCCAACTTACCCAAACCACAGTTCCTCTTTGGATCTTAACCCTGAAGACTCCTTAGAACCCAATTGAGCTACCCACTCAATCTCCCTGGCCTCCCTGAACTTGGACGTGACCTTACCCCTGTCGAATAACCACCTCAGCCACAGAAAAATGGCAAAATTGAGAAGCCCCAATTAGTGAAAACCCAAAATTAAACCCCTCTAAGCTGGCTAAATCTCATTGGCCACAATGACTATTCCTCCTCCACCTAAGCAGCCCCTTAGCCACCATGGCTTACCTTCATGGAAGCCGTGGCTCTCCCTATAAAATCAAATCCCCCTACAGCCAAAAGGGAGAGTGCGCTTCCTACCATTCTCAACCACAAGTTCCATTGCCCGAGCTCAATTTTGCCACTCAAATCAAAGACTTCTCACGACCATCTCACCAAACCTTATAAAACTCCAATTGTAGTTCCTTAAAAACTTCCGTAGGATACATGAGGAAGTTCCCCATCAAAATCTTCCTCTCTCGAGCTCTCTAACCCATAGCTAGATCAATCCCAAGTCACCTTTTGATCAAAATCATACCTAGGCTCAATCTCAGCTTAAATTGTAACTTGGAGGAGCTACATGAAGTCCTTACAAATGTCTAGAACCATTACAATTAGGGCATCACCTTTTTTACAAAGGTATGGAACAAAATCCCCAATTTTTTTTCTCGATT
The DNA here is from genome assembly GCA_002079205.1 of Phalaenopsis hybrid cultivar. NCBI lineage: Eukaryota > Viridiplantae > Streptophyta > Magnoliopsida > Asparagales > Orchidaceae > Phalaenopsis > Phalaenopsis hybrid cultivar. The sequence continues at coordinate 586,258 of JXCR01148859.1, forward strand.
TGGAACTTTGTTAAGAGAAGTTTAATTTCATGTGCATTAAACTGTATGGATGAATTTGTCTCAATTAGATGCACATGTAGGAACAAACACCGTGTAATTTGGTTGAGTATCAAGTGAGATATTAAGTTTAGAAATGAGCAGTTCTCGGGTTAAGTTTATCGGGAATGATGAATGGATGTCGTACGTTGCTCGCGTGAATTGATCCAATGGGGGAGAAGGCGTGAGACAAACCTTTGGAGCATTACTTTAGGGCTGACTTAGTAGCTACGTGGATGGTGGTGTCAAATCACAGTGTGTTGTGTGTTCCTTCAAGAAATCCAAGGATATAATCAGCATCGACGTGGATAAGAAGGAAAATAACATATTTTTTATTTAAATTAATACAAAAACTCAAAAATTCATAACTTGCTAGAGAAAATTCAAAAATTTTGAAAAAAATCTATGTACTCAGTTAACAGAGGAGAAAATGATGAACCAAAAATCATAATTTTATTTTGAGAATTTTATTTTAAATTAATTAAATTCCCAAAACAATCATTAAATCATTAAGACTTAAATACTTAACACAATGCCTTGAAATTTTGAGCGTTCATTCCTTAGGTGTTTAAGAGTGTTCCCTGATTCTGTCAAGGTCAAAGAACACCCTTAACCCTAAAACCCCTAATTTTCAAATTCAACGCCTCTTACTTATGGTAAATTAATCATAATAATTAAAAGAAAAATATGAAAAATATGGGACTTACTTTTGGTAGGTTCACTGTGTTTAGAGGTCCTTAGGAAAAATATAAAATGAGTTTAGAAAATTAAGTGTACTATCTTATGTAATTAAGTCATTAAAATTGATAGAAAATTAAGAAAATTAAATATAACTTAAAAAATTATAAAATTATGTCCACGTTGAAGATTAGGAGTATATTAAGTCTGTAAAATGTTAAGCCCATTTGATTTATCTAAGGCATCAAAGTTTATTTTTTAAAGTGAATGGAATTTTTGCATTAAATTAAATATAATAAATAAAATATAATTTAGAAAATTATGAAAAGTGTTGTGGAGTTATCCTTGTGACCAGGGCCACCAAAGAAAAGTAAAAATCAAGTTTTAGATAAAATGTTCATTTACCAATTTTTTTCCTAATTTTTAAATAACTTAAAAATATTAAAAATAATGAAAATACAAAAACGCACCAAAATGTCATAAATTGCTTCGTGAACATTTGGAGCCACTTAAAATATTTTTTCCCTAATTTTTAAAAAAAATTTATGTATTTTTAAATGCCAAAAATGTATTTTCGTTAATCTTGCATTAACATAATTACAATAAATAAACTAAAAATAAAAATAATGAAAAATTTGTTCCTCTAAGTTCTCCGAATTCATGAAAACTGGAGAAAAATTTCAAAAAGTAACTTCCAAGAGTAAATTATAATTTACATTTAATTAATTATCAAAATCAACAAATAACTGTAATAATTAAAATATAACCCAAAAAATCTTAAAAACTAGCCTAAGGAGTCCTCTGAACTAGGGGATCCTTCTATATTTTTCATATGGACAGAAGCTTTACTTAGATTGAATAAATGAATTAACATTGTAAACTCATAATTTTCTACCAAAATAATTGGAAAATGTAAAATAAAAATAAGAAAAAAAATAATATCTAGTCTATTGCTCCATATGACCCATAAGTGATAAGTGAGCAAACTTTTAAGTCCATGTGAATTAATTTGAAATATTTATGAAAGAAGCATTCGGGCTAAAATTGTAAATTTAATTCTTCACCCCCTAATCAAAATATAGGATGATCTAAGGGCTTAAAGGGTAATATTTGATCTTAAGAAACATCCTAAGGTGATTGAAACATAAAGGTAAATGGGAGAAACCAACTAAGTTCCACTTCCTACAAAAGGTTATAAATGCAATTTATTCAAATTATTATGTATTGGAAGAATAAATTAAACTCAATTGATCCTAGTGTTTGGGACATGAATTAGGAAGTTCAAAATTCACTTATTTTAAGTGTCAAACCAATGGTTGAGCTATAGGCCAATTCTGCAATAAAAGTCAGACACCTCCAATGAAATTTTTCAAAGTTACAAATCACCCCTAAAGGGACTTAAGAGTGTTGTAAGGGGCTAGTTTTAATCCTTAATCACTTGAGGGTTACATAAAAGACGAATGATAATTGAATCCCTCCAAACACTATAAGCTCAAGCTTATTTTCCCTTCACTTATTGGTCAATTGAAGCAAGAAACTAAGCACCGCTTAAAACATGATCAACTTTAGGGTGATCTGTTCAAAAATATAACTAGACCAAATGAACTTGGAATGAACTACATGATTCTAGAGTTCTTCAGAATCTCACTCTAAACATCTTTGCATGATTTTAGATATTCCATAGGACATTTGAATCTATTATAAATTATGGAAGAAGTCATCCTATAAATAAGAACAATTAAATTGTAACCTCTTAGAGACAACTAAGTTTTGAATTGAAACCTGTTTTGAAATTAAAAAGTTTTGGATTGAAACCTTTCTTGAATTTAAAGCTTCATTACTTTTTACCCTAGCAGTGATTACTTTTTCTTTCCACTTTTGATATATATACATGTTGCAAATACTAACATTTTAGTAAAAGCGGCGAGAAGATGACATGTACGCCTTTTCAACTTATTTACCGCACATTTACCTTATTGCGTACTTTTTTTATGCATGTCTTACATTACTGGAAAAAGAAATCAAAAATAACATTTCAAAAAAAAAAGCTAACACTCTAAAAATGATTAAAATATTTACATTTAAAAAAAAATTAATTCATTTTTAAATTTAATGAACGCCCTAAAATTACTACATTTGGGTTTGCGAGAATCGGAGCAGGAAACCCACAGTTGCTAATGAGAATTCTTTGATCTAATTGAGCCTAACTAATCCTTTAGACTAAGTAAATTCCAAAGAAAATAGTCGTGCTAAAATGAAAGAACTGTGGGATCCTAACCGGTGTCGCTCAATTTAACTTAAAATTCCTACAAAAGCACTTGGACATTTAAACACTTAAACATTTCAAATAAAGAAGTATGGCATAACAGATATTTTATTGATCCCGAATTTTTGTATGTAAGGATTTTTGAAACTGACATCACTACAACGCCAAAAACTTGATCCGTATATGAAAGTAAGTTGTGTAAAATATAAAATGGAGCTTGTCCATACAATTTTATGATTTTTTAGGCGATCTATTGTGTTTAGGTTGTTGGCACATCATTCGCCAGTGCTTTGTAAATTGGCACATCAAGAGCTAGCACTCTGTAAATTAGAGCATTATGCGCCAGAGCTTAGATTCACCATATTTTGGTTTTTGGGGAAATCTGCTCCGTACCGCTTTACGTCAACCTTTAATTAAATCAAATGAACATTTCTAAGCATATATAAACATGAACTTTCACAAAAAATATAAAACTCATATTAATATATAAAATTTGCGCTATTACAAACTAATAGTTTTCAAGCCAACAAACATCAATCTTAGTGTTCTAAAGCAAACCAACATCTTAACAATGAAATCTAAACATCAAAACATAAAGCATAAACATAGTAGTGCAACATTAAAAAGGAAATGCAATCCAACTTAACATAGTAAAATAAGCAGGACTAAATAAAATGTTTCGTGCATAAATTAAGTTCAAATAACTTCTTCACTCTCGTCCTCTTGGATATCTCCCATTGATTGCTAGTGCACATATAGATTGTAGATGGGTCGATATGGAAACTGATCAGTCGAATCCTCTCCAATCCAAAAAATTTTCTTGAACATACGTTCCAAACCATCTTTAATATCCCCAATATGTTAAAAACGTTCCTTTAGTTTCCAATCCAAATGTTCCAGCATTTCAGAAATATTCCCAACCACATGCATAAGATTCTACACGTCTTTCTCTATCCTCTTGATTATCTTCGAAAGTGCATTCGAATTGTAGTAGGGTTAATTAGGTGATGAATTTTAAGATCCTCGATCCATCAGTACATTCATATCATTTTCATCTCCCATTCCAATATAGTTGCAACAGACTTCAGGATCCATCAACATTCAAGGAAGAAGCACTTTTTCCTAACTTTCATAAGGTACTTGTGCTTGACTGCATAGTAGGAAAATAGTGGATGGATGTCAAAGTCCAGTTGCAGATCCATTCAAAAGCAAACCCATAACCGATTTTACAATTATGGCTCCAATATCAATAGGTTTTCTAGTTTGAATACAATAATTTAAAGTAGCGCTCTTCTTAGTACCTTACTGATCATCATGGTGGGCAGTAATTTCAATGCAATGAAGAAGTGTCATGCCTTAGAAACATGATTTAAAAATGATGAGAAATAGCTTACATTCCCATCATCTCTGGCCTCCCAATTCATAACTTCATCTGCAAGGTATCGATAGAGTTCATTCATATTGTCTCTCATAAGGGTAAAATTTGCATAATGACAGATAGACACATTCTCAATCATAACTATCTCGTTTATTCTTGAAGGAGTAAACAGCATAAACCTACCTCGCACGTAGATTGTTGATCCCATGAAGATTTAACTAAAACTCATTCACCACAGGGACAACTACATTGGCAATAGTGTAGCAAAGCACCTCCCAGGGCCTCTACGCAATAATCTCTTCCACTCGAGTATTTGGTGTGTTGAGTGCACGATTCACAAATCCCCTTTCTTTGATTAGACTCTTTTTCACTAGAACTCGATCATGTAATTTATGTGCATCAAAACAGATGAACTTTATACTATTGAAAACTCTAAATCTCACAGTATTTTTGGAGTGGTAAGCCATTGAATTTGAAATCTACTGGCTTTTCCCTCATTTTCCCCCTTAAAGTAGACTTAGGATTCAATTTTTTGAACTTTTAAGGAGAAGAAAACGATAAAAACTGCCTTTTGAAAAGTTTGTCATTTTCATCGCCGTGGCACATCATGTGCTAGCTCTCTGGAATTCAGAGCATTGAGCGCCAATCCGGCACATCATGTGTCAGTTACAAAAATAGTACTATTTCAATTTCGATCCAATAAATTCTCAAATTTTCCATAAAATTAGGTAAATAAAGATGCTTCGAAATATTTTTGCAAATATGCGGACTATATAAATACATACATATAAATATAAGTAAAATATTTTGAACAAAAATTCAAAAGCAAACTAAACAACGATACATATGGGTTGCCTCCCACAAAGCGCTTAGTTTATTGTCGTCAGCCCGACATTCCCAGTCTAATTCTAGGTGACCCAATATTAAAATTTCTTTTAAATCTAATCTTTGACCATCAAAATATGGTTTCAATCTATGCTCATTTACTTTAAATATTCTTCCAGCCTTGTGGTGTTCAATATTAGTTGTTCCATATGGATAGACTTTTATAACTCTGAATGACCCTTTCTACCTAAACTTTAATTTTCTAGGAAATAATTTTAATCTTGTTGTATAATAAAACTTTCTTTCCAGGTTCAAATTCACTTTTTATTATCATCTAATTGTGTCATTCTTTCATCTTTTCCTTATAAATTCTCGTATTATTGTAAGATTCATTCTTAGTTTCCTTAAGTTCATTCAATTGCAATAATCTTTTCTCACCATCTTATTTTAAATTAAATTGAATTATTTTATAGCCAAATAAGCGTTATACTCCAATTCAAATTGAAAGTGACAAGTCTTCCCAAAAATTAATTTATATGGGGACATTCCTATAGGTGTCTTATAAGAAGTTTTATATGCCCACAATATCGTATCTAATCTAATAAACTAATCCATTTTATTAGGATTAATACCCTTTCCCAAAATTCTCTTAATTTAACGATAAGATACTTCTGCTAAATAGCCATTTTGGGATGATTAAGAGTTGTAATTTTATGCATTATATTATGTTTTTCCACCAACATTACAACTGTTGCATTTTTAAAATGAGATCCTCCATCAGTAATGGCTACTCTAGGCATTCCATATCTTGTAAAAATATTTTTAATTAAAAATATTGAAACACTCCAAGCATCACATCTAGGTAAAGCGAGTGCTTCAATCTATTTTGAAACATAATCCACTGCAATCAATATACATGTATTTCTGAATGAAGGTATAAATGTTCTTATAAAATCCTATCCCCTTGCATAAAAAATTTCAATTTCCAAATTAAAATTTATAGGCGTTTCATTTCTTTTTGAAATATTATCTACTCTCTCACACTGATCCCATGTTTATATATATATATTAACATCTCTAATTAGAGTAGGACAATAAAATCCATATTGCAAAATTCTATGAACAGTTCTATCATTCCCAAATTGACCTCCAAATTCAAAATCATGACATTTTTGGATAATTTCTTAAATTTCTTTATAAGGCACAAATTGTCTCATTACTAAATCCTTACATTGTTTATATAAATGAGGATAATCCCAAAAATATGATTTTGCAACTTGAATGAATTTCTTTTCCTGTTGTTTTGTCTGTTTATATGGTAAAATCCCACTAACAATATAATTTACAATCTCGGCATACTGAGGTATTTCCCATCCTTTCATAGCATAAAGTTGTTCAACAGGAAAAGTTTTATTATTTTCCTTTTCTAAATCAAGGATTTCTTCATATTCTAGCCTAGATAGATGATCAACAATTTCATTATCACTCCCTTTCCTATTGACTATTACAAAATCAAACTCTTGCTTAAGAAATATCCATCTAATTAATAAAAAAAAGGTGTTTGTAGTTTAGTTGGAATATTTTCTTATTTAAGTGTGTTTGCTTACTTTACATTGCTTCTTATATTTGTTTATATGTAGTGTAAGATTTGAGTATTTAGTATCTTATGACTCTGAGTTAGAAAGAACTATTAGAAAAATTTTAAAACAACTTAAGGATATAGACAATATTAACAAAATGGCTTGCAATTTAAGTAATGCTGGAAAAAAAAATGAACATCATCAGAGACCTTTAAGAGATAATGTTAATCCTACAAAAGATGAAATTCATTTCAATACACAAAACCCTGTTGTAGCTGACAATTCATTTGAGCTTAAACCTGCTAATATCCAAATGGTACAAAACAATCAGTTTGGGGGAGCACCAATTGAAAATCCCAATTTACACCTTGCTAGTTTTCTAGAATTGTGTGCTACTTTTAAAAATAATGGAGTGTCGAATGATTCCGTTAGACTTATACATTTTTATTTTTCACTAAGGGGTAAAGTTAAGCAGTGGTTAAACTCTTTAGCACATGGATCTATCAAAACTTAGGGAGATTTCAGAAAAAAATTTACCTAAATGTTTCCCACCTTAAAAAATGCTAAGCTTAGAAATGATATTACAGCTTTTTGTGAGTTTGAAGGGGAATCAATTTTTGAAGCCTGAAAAGATTTAAAGATTTCCTTAGAAAAGATCCACACCATGCATTGCCAGATTGGTTAATAATTCAAACTTTTTATAATCGATTGGTTGGATCTCTTAGACTGATAATTTACGCTGCTAGTGGTGGATAATTAATTTCAAAACAATTCGATGAAGCATATTATTTAATTGAAAAGATGGCTACTAATAATTTTTAATGGCCCTCTAAATAGGTAAATCAAAAAAAAGTAGCTGGTATTCATGATTCTGATGCAATATCTATGTTAGTTACACAAATGGCTACTATACCAAAGAAGATAGATCAATATGGAATGAATTATTCTCAGACATCACCTGTGCTTAAGGAAAACTCATTGGGACAATTGATAGAATTCCAATCTTCTTATGAGACCTTAAATTTAGTAAATAAATGTTCTAACAATCCTTATGCCAATTATTATATTCCTGCTTGGAAGAATCACCCAAAATTCAGTCGCAGTAACAATAACTCTAATACTGCAAATCCGAAATGGGAAAACAACACTGCAAACCTTTTGGGAAACTCCAAAAACAAAGAAATTCAACTTATAAACCTTATTACCCTCCAGCTTATAATAATTTGCAGAGTAAGGAGAAAAATTTGTCAATGAAAAAATTAACATTGCAAATGGGGAGTAAATTACAAAGTCAAGGAGATGAAATTAGAAACATGGAAAATCAATTGAGATGAATTACTACTGCACATAGCAATAAACCTCCAGGAACATTGCCTAATAATGTTGAAGTAAATCCTAATGATCATAAGAAGGAGCAAATTAAGGCTATTCAACTGTGAAGTGGAAAAGAATTAGAAAATAGAGTTCCAAAAGAAGTGGAAGTTAAAATTGAGAAAGATGAGATGAAAAATAAAAAGTGTGGAGAAGAAATTCATTTTAAGTGAGAATGTCCTATTAAACCAATGAAAATCAGCTACGAAAGACCACCACATCCATTTCCTCAAAGATTGAAGCAGAAAAAAAAGATAACCAATTTTTAAAATTTTTAGAAACGATAAACATTCCATTTGTTGAAGCTTTGGAACAAATGACAAGATATGTGAAGTTCATAATGAGACTATTACACTCAATGAAGAGTGTAGCGCTACAATTTAGAAAAAGCTTCCTAAAAAATATAAAGATCCTGAAAGTATTAAAATTCCTTTTGTTATTGGCGAATGAATTCTTTAGAAAAGCCTTATGTAATTTAGGAGGTTGTATTAATCTTATGTCATTATCAATTTTTAGAAGGTTGGGCTTATGAGACATTTCACCTACAACTATAATTCTTGAATTTACTGATCATTCGATTAACTATCCTAAAGGAGTTATAAAAGATGTTTTGGTAAAAGTTTATAAATTTATCTTTCCTGGGGACTTTATTATATTAAATATGGAGGAAGATAAAGAAATTCCTATCATTTTATGAAGACCATTTCTTGCCACTAGAAGAGCTTTGATAGATGCGTAGAAATGAGAATTATCTATGAGAGTTAGTGATCAAAAGGTTACATTTAATATTGCAAAACCAATGAGATACCCTACAAAAGAGTAAAAGATTGAATGATTTAGAATGGATATTAATGAATGTCTAAGCCATGAATATTTCAAAAAGGCATTTGGAAGGGAATTTAAAAAGAAATATGTGGAATATCAAGATGAGGATAAAATTCAAGAAGAATCTACAGAAGTGAGTAAAGAAGATTTGGATTTTGTTCAGGAAAAATTTGAAAGGTTAGATCCAACATAAAGTAATAAGAATTTGATTTCATCTATTGGGAAACCTCCTGAACTAGAACTGAAAACACTTCCTACACATTTGAAGTATGAATTTTTAGGAGAGTTATTTACATTATCTCTTATAGTATCCTTAGAATTAACTGATATACAAGAGAAATAGTTGTTGGAAACTTTGAAAAGATATAAGAATGCTATTTGGTGGACATTAGCTGATATTAAAGAAATAAGTCCTTGAATTTTTATGCATAAAATTTTATTGAAAGTTCAACATAAACCAAGAGCTAATCTTTGAAGGAGATTCAATCCTATGATAAAGGAAGTTGTTAAGAAAGAAGTTTTAAAATGGTTAGATGCTAGAATAATATATCATATTTCAGACAGTGCTTAGGTAAGTCCAATTCACTGTGTTTCGAAGAAAGGATGAGTGACTGTAGTGACAAATGAGAATAATGAATTAATACCAACAAGACAAGTCACTAAATGGCGAATCTGCATAGATTATAGAAAATTTAATTATGCCACTAGGAAGGATAATTTTCCTTTATCTTTTTTGGACCAGATATTGGATAGGTTGGCTGGGTACAAGTATTTTTATTCTTTAGATGGATATACCCGTTATTGTCAAATACTTATTGCTTCAGAGGATCAAGAGAAAACAACATTTACTAGTCATTATGGAACTTTTGCTTTTGGACAAATTCTTTTTGGATTATGTAGTGCACCTGCAACATTTTAATGATGTATGATGTCAACTTTCAGTAATTTAATAAAAAAAAGAATTGAAACCAATATGGATGATTTTTCTGTATTTAGAACTTCTTTTTGAAATATGTCTAAAACATTTAGAGAAAGTTCTTGTACGATGTAAAAAGACTAATATCGTATTGAACTGCAAAAAATGTCAAATTATGGTTCCAGAAGAAATTGTGCTTGAGCATAAAATTTAAAAAAATGGCATGGAATTAGATCCTGCAAAATTCTGCTTATATCAAACTTACCTCCACCTGCTATTATAAGAGGAGTTAAGAGCTTTTAGGACATGCTGGATTTTATAGGCGATATATTATAGATTTTTTAAAATTACTAATCCTTTATGCCAACTTCTGGAAAAAGATACAAAATTTGATTTTAACCAATATTGCCTTAAAGCCTTTGAAACTTTAAAAGAAAAAATTGATCACTGCTTCTATAATTATTTCACATAATTGGAAGAAACTTTTTGAATTAATGTGTCATATTAGTGATTATGCAATTTGATAGGGCAAAGATATGATAAGTATTTTAAAGTGATCTCCTATGCGAGTAAGACTCTTAATGATGCTCAGATTAACTATACCACCACTAAAAGAGAATTATTAGCCATTGTGTATACTTTTGATAAGTTTAGGTCCTATTTGATTGGAGTAAAATGTGTTGTGCACATTGACCATTCAACTTTTAAATAATTGATGCAAAAAAGGTATGTGAATCTAAGATTTATTAGATGGGTACTTCTGATGCAAGAGTTTGATTTTGTAGTAATCAAATTACCTCGATGTGATGCTCGAAGTGTTTAAAAATTTTTAATTAAGAATATTTTTACAATATATGGAATGCCAATAGTAATCATTATCAATGGAGGATCTCTTTTTAGAAATGCAACAATTGCAAGATTGGTAGAAAAATATCATATAATGCATAAAATTGCAATCACTTATCATCTCTAGACTAGGGGTTTGGCAGAAGTATCTAATAGTGAAAATAAGAGAATTTTAGAAAAAAGTGTATATTCTAATAAAATGGATTAGTCTGCTATATTAGATACGACATTATGGGCATACATGACATCTTATAAGACACATATAAGAATGTCCCATTATAGATTAATTTTTTAGAAAACTTGTCACTTATCAGTAGATTTGGAGCATAAAGCTTATTGGGCTATAAAGGAATTTAATTTCAATTTGAAAGAAGCTCGTAAGAAAGATTATTGCAATTAAATGAGCTTGAAGAAATTAGGAATGAATCTTTCGATAATGTTAGAATTTATAAGGAAAGAATGAAATAATGGTATGATTGGAAGATAATAAAAAAATAATTTTAACCTAGACAGGAAGTTTTATTATACAACACAAGATTGAAATTATTTCCTGAAAAACTCGAGTCTAGGTAGAAAGGGTCATTCAAAGTTGTAAAAGTCTATCCTTATGGAGCTGTTAATATTGAAGATCCTAAGACTAGAAGGATATTTAAAGTGAACGAGAATAAATTGAAACCATATTTTGATGGTAAAAGACCAATTTTCAAAGAGATTGTAATGTTGGGTCACCTAGAATACAGACTAAGAATGTCGAGCTGATGACATTAAACCAAGCGCTTTATGGGATGCAACCCATACTTATTATTATTCATTATACTTTTGTGTTTTTGTTTGGAATATTTATGTATATTTTTATATGTATTTTTATAGAGGCTATGTATTTGAGAAAAAAATTTAAAAACATCTTTATTTACCTAATTATAAGGAAGAATTGATTATTTTTGGATTGAAATCAAAATGGTGATTTTTTTTTACTGACGCATGATGCACCACATTCTAGAGAGCTAGCGGATGATGCACCAGAATCTGTGCATGATGCACCGCGGTGATGAACTTGACTTAAAACATTTTAAAAGGAAATTTTTGACAGTGTTTGGCAAGTTCTTCTCCTTATACTTCCCAAAAACAATTACTAAAGTTCATTTTAGGGGGAGAAACAAGGGAAGAGACACTAGATTTCATATTTAATGCATCACATTCTAAAAAGTTTGCTAGATTTGAAATTTTCAATTGGATAATGTTTGTCAGTTTTAGTGCCCAAAAGTTAAATGATTGAGTTCTAGTGAAGAAGAGGCTAATTAAGGGAAGGGGGTTTGTGAATCAAGGATTCAGCACACCGAATGCTCGAGTAGAAGAGATTACTGCGTAGAGACACTGTGAAGTGCTTTGTTACACTACTTTCACCGTAGTTTTCCTTGTGCTGAAAGAGTTATGAAAATTTACATGGAATCAACCAAGGACATATCTATGTATGAGGCAGGTTTATGCAATTCACTCCTTCAAGAATAAACGAGATGTTTATGATTGCAAATGTGCTTATTTGCCACCACGCAAATTTTACCCTTAAGAGAGATAATATGAATGAACTCTATCAAAACCTTGTGAATGAAGATGCAAATTGGGAGGCTAGAGAAGATGAAAATGTAAATTTTTCTTCATCATTGTTAAATCCTGCTTCTATGGCATGACACTTCTTTATTGCATCGAAATTACTTTGTACTATTAAAATCTGTAAGGTAACTAAGTAGAGTGCTATTCTAAACTACTATATTCAAACTAAAAAAACCTGTTGACATTGGTGCAATAATTGTTAAATCAGTCTTGGGTTTGATTGTCAATGGATCTGCTACTGAACTTGGACATCCATTTACTGTTATCCTATTGTGCAGTCAATCGCAAGTACCGTATAAGAGTTGGGAAAAAGTGCTTCTTCCCTAGAAGCCGATGGATCCATAAGTCAATTGAAACTGTATTGAGATGGGGTTGAGAATGATATGAATGTACTGATGGATCAAGCATCCCATAATTCATCATCTATTCAAACTTAATTCAGTTCAAAATCACTGTTGAAATGAATCAAGAAGATATAGAAGGAGGTGCAGAATCTTATGCATGCAATTGGGAATATTTCTGAAAGGTTGGATCATTTGGATTGGAAACTGAAAGAAAATTCTGAACATATTGTTCGTATTGAAGATGGTTTTGTACGTATGTTCAATATACATGCTTAGATTGGGAAGGATTCATCTGATGAGTTTCCTTATTGACTGTTTTATAAATTGTATGTGCACTACCAATCTATGGAAGATATCTAGGAGGACGAGAGTGAAGAAGATGTTTGAACTTAATCTATGCATGGAACATTTTGTCTAGTACTGCTAGTTTTTGTTATTTTGTTATGTTGGATTGTATTTACTCTTTTTGTTGAATTCTACCTATGTTTAAGTTTAGTATTTTGATGTTTATATTTCAGTGTTAGGATGTTTTGGTTTGCATTGGACATTGAATTAGATGTTTGTTGGATTGAAAAATGTTAGTTTGTAATAGTGCAGATTTTAAATATATAAGTGAGTTTTGAGTTGTTTGTGAAGGTTTGGTGTTAGAATGATGTTTAGTTATGATTATAAAAGCTTGTTTAAGTTAATTAAAGGTAGACGTAAAGCGGTGCGCTGCAGATTCGCACAGAAAATGAAGTCTGAAAAAATCAAGGCATTGGCGCAAGATATGCCAATTTACAAAGAGTTGACGCATGACGGGCCAGATTTGGCGTAAGATGTGCCAAATTCCCAAAAAATGTCGAATTGCTTTAAGAACCTTGAAATCACACAGTAAAACTCCATTGTTGCTACTTGGGTCATCTCCTACCTTTAAACATTTACCCAAGGCTTCACATTGAGAGTGATAGAGAAGATTTCAGAAGCCAAAAATCTAAGATTTCATTTTCTCTTAGTAAAAGCTTCTCTTTAATATAGAAATTTTTTATTTCACCGTGGATTTTTCCTACATTACTCAAAATATGAAATTTGGGATTTTTTATGAAAAATCTTAAAGAAAACTCATGGTGAAAAGTTTCTTACCAAATAATCTTACTCGGGGAGTTAGTTTTTTTTTGTTTTGTAATTTATTTAGAATTTATTTAGATTTTCATAGAGCTTCCATGGGCTCCATGAGTAAAAAGAGGAAAGTTGTCAGATGATTTTGATGCACAAAGATTTGCCAATCTCAAGGCCCAACATAGTTTTAAGATTCAAATAGATTCAAGAAGATTTATCTGGGAATGGGCATTTACTAACCCGGGTGGCGAGATCGAGAGGTTGATCATTGACAGAATTTTGAAAAAGTTTTGCTACTTCACTGCAGTAGCGATTATACTAATGTTTTGAGAGTTTTATGCCAACTTGAGGTTCACTGCTCACGATCACATCCTTATAAGAGGTAAGCAAGTTGAATTTACTAGAGAAAGGATCAATGCTTTTTATGGGCTGAGGAATGTATTTCATGATGAATATGCTGCATTCGTGATGATAGATTCATCGTTGGATAAAGTGATTTCCTATCTAACAGATGGAAGAGGAGAATGTAGAATTAAGAATAATATGAAATTTAACTTATCTGCTTCCATGTTGACTATTCAGTCAAAGGTATGACACCACTTCATCTCTGCTAAATTACTGCCCACAAAACATGTGGCTGATGCAATGAAGGATAGAGCTATATTAAACTTTTGTATTAAGAACATGAAAGCAATAGATGTTGGTGCTCTCATAGTTCATCATGCTCAAAGAATAGCTAAAAGCTCTATAGCTAGTGGTTTGGGTTACCCTACCCTAATTTTCACTTCATGTGAGCAATCAGGAGTAGAGTCCCATAGAAATGAGGAAAGACTACACCCACAAAATTTTATTGGAAATCATACAGTTCAAGGTGTTGAATCATTTATTGAGCTCAAGAGTGGAGGTAGTGATAGACCGTCTACATCAACTGCAGGGGAATCTACTTCTCGCTCTACATCACTTGAGAATATTATGGAGCAGCTTATGATTCAACAAATGGATATAGTTAATATGCAAAATCAGATTAGAGAAATCAGAGCAAGAAATGCTTATAATGACGAGTATAAGCAGAGGAGAGCTCAACATGATATAGCTTTTGAGGAAGCTATGATTAGATATCTTAGGGGAAATCCAACATGGAATTTCCAATTTGCCCCAGCTTTACTCCTTATGCTCCTATTCATGAGGAAGAAGAATAAGAAGAAGATGAGGATGATGTGGAGGAAGGTGATGAAGATTAATAATTTGAGCAGTTTAGTTTATTTGTTTGGTTGTTTGTTTGTTTGTTATGTTGATTGGATGTTTTTTGGTTAACATTTGAAACTGATGTCGTAAAACCTTTATTATGTGTTGTGAACTTAAAATTATAATAGCAAATTTTTTACTTTTTCTACATTTTAAGTATTTTCAGTTTTTGTTTCTCTTTTTAATTCTCAGCAAATTTTTTAAAATATATTTTGTTTGATTTAATGCTTTAAAGCCTGTATGTATCTTTGAAGTTAGTACCTACAGTGTACCAGAGCATAGTCTTATAGTCAGAAATCCTCTACAAGTTAGTTTTTATTTTCATGCATTTATTATTTTCTTTAACCAACTCATTTTTGTACTAAAAAACTTTAAATTATTTAAAAACATAAGTTTTGGGGGAAGAAAATTTATTTAAAAAAATGAACTAATCTAAATTTTTTTTGTCCTCAATTAAAAATATTTTTAAAATTAAATTAACATGACCTAGGATAATAAGATTTAACTTTAGATGACTATACTTAAGTATATGAATATTATGGTAAATTTAGGTAAAAACTTTTTAATAATAAAGTTCAATTCTAAAGTTAAAGATATTTGGTATGATAGGATAAGGCTATGTTTTTCTATTTCAAGTAAAGGAAATTGTATTTTTAAAGTGTTAAGAATCTTAGAATTTCATGTAAGAAGAAAAGAATGAAACTTTATGAAAATCTTAAACTAATATGAATTTATAAAGTGAAGAAAGGTAATGGTTTTGACTTTAAGAAGAGGATAGTGAAGTTCAAAACTATTAAAACCTATCCAGATATAGTAATCCTCACTTTAAAAAGAAAAGAATAGAAAGACTTGAAAAGATCCTAAAAGTTAAAAAAGAAAAGAAAAGAAAAGAAAAGATAAATGAGTGAGGAGAAGCTTGAGGACATCCCTAATAAAAAATTGGCTTAACTTGAATCACCTTTTAGAAAAGGCTATATTACATTTTCTAAACTTATATTAGAGTATTAGTAGCATTATTAGTAATGTTTGGATGAAGTTCCTTCTCAAATGCATATTATAAGTATCATTGATATGATAAATTGCAATTCTTCTTGAAATGAATAGAGATTCAGAAATCTTAAAATTGCTTACTACATGCTCTTAGACATAGAGTTTGTATCTAATCTATTAAAATTTTTTCTTAAATTCTACTACTTTATTCATTAAACTAAAGTATAAAAGTTATGTGTTAATCTCTATCTTAAGTCACATGCTTTTATGAAGTAAAAGTGTCACTTGAGGACAAGTAACAATTAAGTTTGGGGTATTTTGATACAGCAAAATAATATGTAGTTTAAGTATATATTTTATGCATATTTTTAGTGATATTGCACATTAAAGAATGACATTTTCATGTTTTTATTGCAACTAAATCAATTTTAGGTATTTGGAGCAAAAGTAGCAAAAGGGATGAAATTTGGAGCCAAAACAGAAAATTTTACGATTTTGGCGCAAGATACGGCAGATTCACACCAGAAGTGCTAAAACTCAGAATAACGTTGCCTTCAAAAACCTGGCGTAAGATGTGTCATATTGCCGCCAGATGTACCATTTGATAGAGAGCTGGCGCAAGATGTGCTAGAGACAATTTTTTGCAGATTAAGGTAGTTCTAGATAAATTTTACATGAATTTTCAAGGGGACTCTTGTTTTAAACAACCCTTGGAGTGATTTAATGTATATAGATGCTTTAGAAGGTTCTTTTATGAAGGGATATGTCTCTTGGATCAATGAACATGTCTTTTGAATTCCAAATAGTTGACTTTTGGATAGAATTTTGAAGGGAATTTTGTATTCTTCTTGGAGGGAGGCAACCTTTTATAAAAGAGAGGGAAGTCTAGGGCTTGAAAAAAGAGGTTTTGGAGAGTGGAGTGTAAAGGGAGGGGGGGGTGAAAAGAAGAGATAAAGAGGAAGAGACAAGTCAGAGGTTTGGAAAGTTTATTTAAAGATTGTAAGAGGAGAGGTAAGGTGAGAGATTTCTTCTTCATTATACTTCTAAAAAAGATTTGAGAGTGCTTGTAAAGAGAGAAAGGCTTGAAGAGAACTTCTAATGATTTCCTTAGGAAGGATCGTGAGATAAGTTGTGCTTTTTATTTCTTGTGTTTCGTAAACTTATTTTTATATATATAATCCGTATGAATTCTGAGTAGTCTTATTTATCCTTCTCCCTACTTTGAGATAAGGTTTTGTGAAGAACTGATTTTGTTTAATATGGTTTTAAATATCAATAATTTATGATGATTTGAACTCCAATCTTCATTTACTTTTTGATATGGCCAATTGAATTGCTAAAATGTGGTGAGAAACATATCTTCTGAAAGGGCTATGATTACTACAATAAGGGAGAATCACATTTGATTTCATGGAAGAGTTTTTTATCCATGGAGTTGGTTTATTAGATGCAGAATTAGAGATTTTAAGGTGATAGATTAAAATCTACAATTTGGTCTAGTTGATTAAAAACTAATGCGAGATTGTTAGCCCTCATGTGAGGGAGTAGTGAGAGCTCTAAAGTGGCAGCCAATATCCTCCCAGCCTAACCACAGAATTAGGGACCAAACTCTAGATTAGTCAATGTTCTTTATGCGCTCGAAAGAGGGTAAATAATAGGATTGCTCCTATTTGACCCAAAATAATTTTTATATTTATTTTCAAATGATTTTATTTTTTTCACAATTCATACACTCATTGTAAAGGGTAAGGATGCTTTCTTAAATTTGAACTTTCTGTCTCAAAAACTTTGTTAGTTTTTGCAAGTTTACTTTTGAAAGTTTGGAATCTAATTTAGTTAATTTTGTTATTCAACTACATTTTAATTACAATTCACTCCATTATTTAATATTCAAAGTTATCACTTTACTATTTGTAGTTTTAAAAATTGTAGTATACATTACAATCTTAAGAATTTACTTATAGGCATTTCCAACTTCCCTGTGGGATCGATATATAAGACTCCACTAGAGCCCTTTATTACTTGAGCTATACGTATACTTGCGTTATTTATTTAGGGGATTTGGCAGTTTAAAGATTTTTAAAAGATAAAACTACTTTCACTGAAGTTATTTTTGTTGGGTTTAATTTGCATATTTTCTATTGTATCTGTCGTGTGTAATTTGTAATATTGAAAAATATTTGTAAAATTAACACACTAAATCCACCAGTATCAGTTATTTGTTTGTTTTTGTTTTGAATGTTATATTGTTGTGTTTGAATAAGAAAATTTTGGTAATATTTTCAATATATAATGATTTAATAATGATTTTAAGAACTTGATCGATGACTTAGACATGCTAGAAAGAGTATTTTTACGTTAAGCTGACTTGTGTTAAATTAAGCACACGCGCTTAAGTGCGAACATTTGGTGCTTAAGCGGGGCAGTTTGCAAAACTTATTAAATTAAATTTCTAGAAGTTTTAAATTTTGTTTAGTGGGTTTTAATGTGGATTAGTTGTATGTTAATGTGTTTAGTAATTTTAGATATGGTCTAAAGCTTATAAATAGAAGGGAATGAAGAGAATTCTTACCCCACTTCAAATTTAACCCTAAATTCTAAGTGAACAGTGAGAGATCTTGGAAAGATGTCATCATGAGAGAGTCATTTCAAAAAGGAGGAAGCTATGAAGAAGAATTTAATTAGTCAAAGTGCACAAGAGTTATACAATGGTTTCCTAGTGGTTAGTATAGAAGGAATAACGGAGAAAATCTCTAAAATTGAGCCTAACGTGGCTTCAATTGAAGAAAAAGTGATGGAAGTTAACGCACATTTGAACCATATTGGATGGCAACTAAAGATGCTGTTTAGCCAAACCAGTTTTATAGAAAAAGCGAACAAGGCTATGTATTTGGAAAAATAAATTGATTGACGAAAACTCGGTTAACCTCACTTTTGTGAGGACACATTACCAATGACATCCATACTTCATATTAGGAAGGAATCTACTACAGTTAACTTCCTGAATAAATCCACAAACCACATTTTCATTGAAATTTAAGGTTAAACCTCAATATGCTCCTTTGAGCCCAAATTCTTGAGACATCTCAGATGGATCAAACAAAACCTAAATTGGGGACACATTGACCACAGTTGTCAACCCTTCACCTAAATGATCAAAATTGGTCAAAATGGTTAATCCATGACAAAATTACATTCACATGGACCACATTGGTCAACCCAAATACCAAATTCATCAAACCATGGTTAAAATGATCAATTTTGAGCCCAATGGTCAACACATTGATCACTTTGTCTACTCAAACCCCAAAATTTGTCAAATTTGATGAACTGGTCAACTCAAGACCTTATGGTTACCATAAAGCCAACCATAGACCCTATTGTTAACCAAATTTCCTAAGATATTACCTTAAGAACAGTTTGACCATCATGGTCAACTATGGCCAACAATGGTCAATTTTTGTCAACATGACCAAACTAAGCCATATTACCAAACCCTAATGGACCCCATTACTAAACTAACCATGACAAAGTTAGGTAAGTCTCATTGGTCAAACTTGGACCTAAATTTGTCAACTCTAGTCAGCTTTGGTCAACCTCAGTCAAATTTGGTCAATTTCGCCACTTCGATTAAAATTTATTCTTTTCACCAAAATATGTTATTCTTTTAATTAATTAGAAATTTAATTAATGAAAAATAATGAAATTCAGGTTCATTATACATAGGTTTCAAATAAAAACTTATGGGTTAAACCCATAATAAGGCAAATTCCTTGACTACATCAAAACCTATAATTCACAGTTAAAACCCTAAAGATAATCCAAGGCTTATTGGTATTGGGTCATAAAAGACCCATTGGACTTCACCATGACTTGGCAAATCCATTAGCCATCATATTAACCAAGGTTAAAACTAATCATGACGCCGTCATGATTGGATGCAATAGGTTTCATTCCTTCATGTTATTCTTATAGGATGATGTGGATGAGTCAACACCCAATTGAAGAGAAGCATATCCAAGTCACTCTTTCCATCATAATTGGCCTCATCAGGAATAAAAAATGAAAATGGAGAGGGATTACGTGGTATTGTCTTTGAACTTCATTAAGAGATTGGTAAAACTAATATGGGGGAGGTGAATTCAGCCAATCTTGAAGTCCTTATCCACCACATAAAAGAACAATTGGAGGTAAGCCAAACAACATACCAAGCCTTCAACCTATTTGACTTCAAAATGGATTAACTTTGAAAAGTTCAACCATGGATATCTCCTAGCAAAAATTTTATCTCTAAGACATTATGAAACTGTTATCACCTTCCCAAAACAAGCCCTACCTTAGCCATTGCTTCTCCAAGCTTATAAAAGGGCTAACTTAAGAAGATCCAAGGAGAGTAGACCCATCCACAATCCTTAAATCAAAAAACCTTCAACAGTAAACTTCTTCCCCATCTTATAGGCAATTGATTCCCCATAGAATCAATTCCTGAAGCTTACTATTCTCTTCCTATTTCACTACCAAAAAAATAGGACCAATTTTTAGGTTTACACCAAACCATCCCAAACATCAAATTAATCATCCCTACACCATAACTGACCTTAGAGAAGAAGATCCCAATTTAATTGGTCTTTCTCATAAACTCTAACCTGCTTCTCAATGAATCTGTGAGCCAATTTCACTAAAATCAGACCTCGGATTGATTTCAATTCAAATTGAGCATACCAAGAGCTTCGCAAGGACCTGACGATCATTTCAGATAAACTTGATCAAACCTTCCCCTCGTCAAGCTAAGGTATGGCCTCTTCAACCTAGTTTAGGCTTGGGTCTAGTCCTTTTGTGAAGTGAACCTTTTTACAACCCATACATCACAATATGGATGGGTTTGCCCTCTCACGATAAAGCTCTAGGAACAAATTTCACTCAAGTTCTCTATTAATCATCCCACGTGGATGATGAACAGATTTCATTCATTTCGGTGTAGCAGAAATGAATGGCTTTGATCTCATCGGACCAAGGTTTGAAACAAATGAAACCGCGGGCCTCGTGTATGCTTGTGTGGATTCCCCCAGCTAATAAGACGCCGCCACATAGGATTTCGACAAATCTAACGTTTGAGCTGGTGCCACATCAGTTAAATAAGAAAATCTAAATTTTCTTATTTAAATAAATATAGAAAACTTAAAAAAAAGCTTATCTTTCCACAAAAAAATCGTAAGAATAAAATAAAAATAGTCCTGGATTCAAAAAAATCAGGAGAATATTATGAACTTAAAATGAGAATTTAATTTATTATATTTAATTATTAATTATTTAATTACTCTCTGAATTAACTTAATTAGTAAAAAAAATTTTTAATATAAAAAAAATCTAAAAAATTATACGAAATTATCTTTAAGCACTTATGAACTTTCCCTGATTTTTTCAAGGCTAGAAAAACTTCCTAAGACTCAATTTCTTAATTTCTATCAAACTCTGTGGTTATCTTTAAAAATAATTATAAAAATTGAAGAAATTGGAATTTAAAATTAGAAATGGTTAGAAAAATAAAAGTGAATTTTTTGAACTCTAAATGGACAATTTTTTAACCATTTATAGATTGAAAAATGACATTTCATCTCTAGGGTAAGAATTGTAAAATTAAAAATTACATAGTTAACCTTTCATTTCTTCAAGCTTGGACACTAGCCTTTAGTAACACAGAAGGTTGACCAAACCCTAATCCTTAGACCTAAATGACATAGGGTCTAACCATGTCCTCAGGAACATTGAGTCTGACCTCATAGATTCAAAAAGACAAGACATTTAAGTCTAACCAACATAGACTTAGTTTGAAGCTAAGGTAGACCAAACAAAGACACTTAGGGTCCATCCAGGTGAACCAAAACATGAGAAACTCTAATTAGGTCTAATCTCTAATTAGACCTAATTAATAAATTAAAACATACCTACATTACGTTTATTTAACCTTAATCCCTAATTAGATTTAACCTCTAATTAAACCTAATTAATTAATAAAAATCTACCTAAACTGGGTTTAATTAGTTCAAAACCCTAATTATGTTTAACCCCTAATTAGACCTAATTAATCAATTAAGCTTTACCCACATTAGATTTAACTAACCTCCTAAATAGACTTAACCATAATTAAGTCCAATTAATCAATTAAACCTTACTTAAATTAGGTTTAATTAAACCTAATCTCTAATTAGGTCTAAACTCTAATTAGACCTAATAAATCAGTTAAACCTTACGTACATTAGGTTTAATTAACCGGAAACCCTAATTAGACAAAACCTTAATTAAGTATAATTAATCATTTAAACCTTACCTAAATTAGGTTTAATTAATTATAAACCCCAATTAGATCTAACCCCTAATTAGACCTAATTAATCAATTAAACCTTACCTACATTAGGTTTAATTAACCTTAAACCCTAATTAGACTTAACCCTAATTATGTCTAATTATTCAATTAAACCTTACCTAAATTAGGTTTAATTAACCTTAGACTTAACCCTAATTAAGACTAATTAATCAATTAAACCTTAAATAAATTAGGTTTAATTAACCTTAAGACATAATCTTAATTAAGTCTAATTAATCAATTAAACCTTACCTAAATCATGTTTAATTAATTCTAAACCTAATTAGGTCTAACCACTAATTAGACCTAATTAATAAATTAAACCTTACATACATTAGGTTTAATTAACCTTAAACCCTAATTATACGTAACCTTCATTAAGTCTAATTAACTAATTAATCCTTACCAAAATAAGGTTTAATTAACCATAAACCTTAATTAAACCTTACCAAAATAAGGTTTAATTAACCTTAAACCCTAATTAGACTTAATCCTAATTTTGTCTAATAAATCAATTAAACCTTACTAAAATTAGGACTAAACCCTAATTAAGTCCAATTAATCAATTGAAACTTACCTAAATTAGGTTTAATTAACCTTAAACCTCAATCTAACCTTAAGTTCAACATATACTGAACCTAAATCAAACTTTAAACATAGGTTCAACCCGACTTGAACCCAAGTTAACCAATCCTTAGGTTCAATATGTAATGAACCTAAGTCAAACTTTTAATTAAAGTTCAACTCAAATTGGACATAAATCAATATCAACTTTAGGTTCAACCTAAATTGAACCTAACTCAACTTTAAACTTAGGTTCAAACCAACTTGAACCCAAGTTAACCAAACCTTAGGTTCAACATATATTGAACATAAATCAAATCTATAACTTAGGTTCAAATCTAATTGGACCTAAGTCAACATCAACTTTAGGTTCAACATAAATTATACCTAACTCAACATCAAACTTAGGTTCAACCCAACTTGAACCCAATTTAACCAAACCTTAGGTTCAACATATACTGAACCTAAACCAAACCTTTAACTTACTCAAATTAGACCTAAGTCAACATCAACTTTAGTTTCAACCCAAATTGAACTTAACTCAACTTTAAACTAAAGTTCAATCAATTTGGATTTAAGTTTACGCAAACCCTTAGGTTCATTCCAACTTGAACCTAAGTTAACTTAAATCCTTAGGTTCATTCCAACTTGAACCTAAGTCAACTCAAACTCTTAGGTTCAACCCAAGTTGGACCTAACCCAGCCGAAACTCTTAGGTTCAATACTATTTGAACATAACTCATCTTAAACTCCATAGATTCAATCCAACTTGAACATGATCCAACTCAAACTCTTAAGTTCAAATCAACTTGAGCCAAACTCAAATCCCTAGGTTCACCCCAACTTGAACCTAATTCAATTCAAACCTTCAGTTCAAACCAACTTGAACTTAACTTAAACTTTTAGGATCAACTCAAATTAGCCTAAATCTTAGACTTTAAGTTCAACCTACATGGAATTTAAATCTACCCAACTCTAAGTCCAAACCATATTGGACTTAAAGCTATTTTAAATATTAGGTTCAATATTTAACCTAAATCAATATTAGATCCCAATTACATTTGATCTAAAACATCGTAAGTCCTAACTACATTGGACATAAAACCATCTTAATCCTTAGGTTTTACCTACATTGAACCTAAAACATTTTAAGTCTAACATACATTAGACTTAAACCATTTTAAAACTTTAGGTTCTACCTACATTGAACCTAAATCATCTTCATAACTTAAGATCTACTCAATTTCAATGACATCAATCTTTAAGCTTCATCAATATTAAACCTAAATCATACGATTCATTTAAACTCCTTCATGTATAATCAACATTAGACCTAAAACAAATGACATCATAAAAATCCAACTCACAGACATAAATTACATAAAATTCACCTTAAAGACATAAAAAACTTAAACATGAACCTAAAGATGCAACTAAGTTTGAGAAGATATTTTGGCGGAGGTAAACCATGGTGGTTAACAAAATATCTTCTAACCACTTGTGGTTAATCAAACCACAAAAATAATGACCTAGGATGAAGGAACCATGGGAACCTGATCAGGTCATCCTAAACAAAAATAAATAACAAAAAAGTAAAAATGAAAAAAATTAATCTACTAATAAAACGTAAACAACCTAAAATTTTACAACCACTAAAATTTGAAAAAGATATTAAAACTATAATTAAACATTAATGAACAAAGATCACCGAATGCAACTTGAACATCCATGTTCAGGTTTTCAAAGATTTCTTGGACGACGCAATCTGTGGTTGATGACAAGAATCTTTCGGTTCTGGTTTAAACACCTTTCAAACTAAGTAAATATGAATATTTTTACGGCCTCGAGATGAAAGAGCCATAAACATCTTCACTAGGTTGTTTAAAAATTATTCAAACAATTAAATGACCAAAAAAATTTGACAAATTTAAAAAAATGATTTTAAGCTAACTTTGTTTTGCAGGACGATATTCAGAAATGGAATTTCAAGACAACAAAACCAAAACAAAATAAAACAACATGATATGACATAAACAAAACAAAAATGACATTACATGCCAAAACATCACAAAAAAAAGAAAACAAAAACAAAATAACATAAAACATAATAAACAAAATGACATAATACATAACCAAAACTTTTAGAGTAGTCACAACAACAAGACGTACAAGATAGCCATAAACAAAAACAAACAAAAATGATATGGCAAAACAACATAATATAAAACCAAAACAAAATGAAATGAAATACCAAAGACAAAATATCATAAAATGACATGACATAACGTCAACAGACAAAAAAAAACAAAACCTTCAGAGTAAAATCAGATTCTTAGAAACCTATTACCATATAAAAAAAACATTTGATGTTTATTTTCTTTACATTGACATATCGTAGGAGAACAAATGTTGATGAGAATCAAGAGTTTTCTAAGGTAAATCTAAAATTACTTAAGAAGTAATTAACTATAGGAGCTTACTCCTATAAGAAAATAAAGAACTTAGAATAAGTGATTGATGCACCTATAATATATAGTATTTTTAGACACATTTTTATACCTATTTTGAGATATTACACTTTAATGAAATGTATTTATGTGTTTTTCTTTCAGGTACAAGTAAACAGGTGAAAAATGCTAAAAGGAGTGAAAAATGATCAATGATCAAATTTGGAGCCAAAAATTGAAAATGATGCAAAAGAGTTTTGGCGCCTAAGCGCCAGATCCGGCGCTTAAGCGCCAGTGACATTAAGAAGGCCGCGCCTAAGTGTCAGAGGTCTCATGCTTAAGCACTAGAGGTGGTTATTTGACAATTTAATCATTTTACCAAATTTTGAAGAGACATTTGAGGCAACTATAGGCTAAGCAGGGTGGTTATGACCACTAAAAATGAAAATATGATTAAAGGACTTGTGAAAGGAGGCATCCTTTGGAAAAAACATAAAATTGGGATACATTTTGAAGAGTTACCAATGCACCTCTTAGAGATTTATAAAAGAAAGAATTTGATACTTTTTGAAGTGTGCTTGAAAAGGGATATTCTTGAGAAATTATTGAAGAAGTTTGGGAAGGAACGTTTGGAGAGGTTTTCAGACATCACAAATTTAGTTTATCCTTTTTGTTTTTAGTTTTATTGTGAGAGTTAAAAGTGTAGAGATTCAAAGAAACTTCAAGAGTTTGGTGGAGGAGTTGAGATAAGTCTTTATCTTTGTTTTTAAACTACTTTCGGTTTTAATTGAAACTTCTTGTTGGTTTGGCAATGATTTCTATTTTTAAACTAAAGTGTTGTTTTATTTTCATCATGGATTCTAAGTAGTTATCTTTATCTTTGTCCTTTAAATTATAAGTACTTAAAGTGTTGGATGGAAGTTGTGGAGAGTATTGATTTTTAATGTTGGAAGAAGTTATGGTGATTTAATTCCATGCACTTCATTTACTTCTTGATTTGGCCTATCGAAATGTTAAAATTTATTGTGAGAACATGTAAGAACTGGGTTGTTATTGTCTTAGTCAAGAATTGGAAATAATCACTTGAGGTTATATGAATGAAAATGTAATTCATATGATTTAATGCAAATAAATAGGAAATAATCTTTGATGGGTGTAGAGTTAGAGGACTTTAAAGTGACAGGTTAAAGCCCCCAAATTAGTTTATTATTTTAGGTTATGATACGAGATGTTAGCCTCTAGATAGAGGGAATCAAGGGAACTCTAGAGTGAGAGCTAGTATCTTCCCTGCCTAGCTGGTCTAAAGAACAATTCAAACTTTAAATTAGCTGATGTTCTTTGTAGCATCTCTAGTAAGGATAAAGAATAATATTGCTCCTACTTGACACAACACAATTTGCATACTTCCACAATAGAAATCCTATTCTTATTACTTATTCATGATAAGGATAAATATATATTCTTATTAAGTGCTTTTCTTTTACATAAACATAAGTTATCTTTAGAAGTTGTTACTGTTTTCTCAAAATCTTAAAAATGCCAAAAATATTTGAATTTTAATTATTATAAAAATATCTTTAGTTTAAGTAATTGATTTTTTGAAATAGAAAGTTTTTCAATCAGTTGTGCATTTTGTGAAATTCCTTATGGGTTTGATACTGAGGTCTTAATTAAAGTCCTAGATTACTTGATAACGACGCTTATACTTACATAGTGTCCCAATATATATATATATATATATATAAATTAAAAAGTTAAATTCTTATTTTCTCTAAGATCATGTTTTCTATTCTGTTACAAAGTAAGGAAACATAAGTGAAAAATATCATCAAATACATTGATATACTGTGCACATAAACAAAAACGAGATCAAGTTTTTGGCGCCGTTATCGGGAAAAATTCAAAAATTGATTGAAAGCAAATTTCTATTTTAGAAAGTCTTATTTAAACTTTAAGAGTTATTGTATGAAAACATTATTATAGTATTTTATTTTTGTGTATTTTATTTTATTTTATTAGTGTATGCATAGTTCAAGTTCTAAAGAACTAGTGCCCTACGATTTTGAATTAGAAAAAACTGTTAAAAAAACAGAAAAAGAAACAAAATTAATAAATTTTGAAAAAACTTAAAAAATTACTGAAATGCCAAACCACAATGATCAAAATGCTGAAATTCATCAAGAACTTAGACCTTTACGAGATGATGTCAACCTTACGTTAGATGAATTTCATTGTAGTATTCAGAAACCTATTGTAGAGGCTAATTTATTTGAACTTAAACCTACTATTATCCAAATGGTATCAAATAATCAGTTTGGGGGATCACCAACAGAAGATCCAAATTTACATCTTGCCAATTTTCTAAAATTATGTGCTACATTTAAATATGACGGTACAAAAATTCCTTGCTAAATATTTTCCACCATAAAAACTACAAAGCTTAGAAATGATATTACATCTTTTAATCAGTTTGAATGGGAATCTATTTATGAAGCATGAGAATGATTTAAAAAACTCTTAAGAAAGTGTCCAAACCATGCTATACCAGATTGTTTAATAATTCAAACTTTTTATAATGGATTAGCTGGATCTCTTCGATCTATTTTCAATGCCGCTGGTGGTGGTTCATTTATGTCAAAACGATTTCATGACGCTTATGCTTTAATTGAAGAAATGACTAGCAATAATTTTTAATGGCTTTCTGAGAGGGTGAATCCAAAGAAAATAGCCAATATTCATGAATTTGATGCATTTATTATGTTAGCAAATCAAGTTGCTGCAATTTTAAGGAAGTTAGATCAATTTGGAATGAATTTTTCTCAACCTATCTCTATGATTGAAGAGAATTCATTAGGCCAAATGGTAGATTCTCAAGCATTATTAGAAACTTTGAATGTCATAAATAACAAGCAGAATAACACATATTCAAACTATTATAACCCAGGTTGGAAGAACAATTCCAACTTCAATTAAAATATTACTATGGGTGGTAATAATCAACAATGGGGGAACAACTAAGGGAATACTAATTTTAGATCTACTTATCCTCTAGGTTCCAACAGTAATCCACAATTTAAGGAGAAGAAGTTGTCTATTGAAGAAGTGGTGTTACAAATAGGAAATCAATTACAAAGTCAAGGAGCTACAATTAGAAATATTGAGAATCAACTTGGACAAATCCAAAATTCATTAAGTAATAGATCCTAAGAAACACTTCCTAGTAATACTAAAACAAATTTGGAAGAATAGAATAAAGAGTAAGTAAAAGTCATTCAACTTAGAAGCGGAAGAGAGTTGGAAGGTAAGGTTCAAAAAGAAATTAAAGTAGAGAGAGAAGAAATTAAAGAATCAAAAGAGGACACCCCAAGAGAATATGAAAGACCTATTTCTCCACTCAAAATTGATTTGGATAAACCACCATCTCTCTTTTCTTATAGACTTTGTCAACAGAAGTTAGATAAGCAATTTTCAAAATTTTTAGAAATTTTTGAGAAGCTTATAATTAATATTTCATTATCTGAAGCGTTAGAACAAATGCCAAGCTATGTAATGTTTATGAAGGATATTCTCAACAAGAAAAGGAAGTGTGAAGATAATGTGGCTGTTGTACATAGTATGGAGTGCAGTGCAATTACTCAGAAAAAGCTTCTTGAAAAGCTTAAAGATCCTGGTAGCTTTACAATTCCATGTGTGATAGGAGACAAATTTTATATGAAAGCTTCATGTGATTTTGGTGCAAGCATTAACCTTATAAAATTATCAATATTTAAAAGATTGAGATTAGGAGAAATAACCCCTACTACTGTAACTCTGCAGTTAGCAGATCGTTTGATAATGTACCCTAATGATGATATAGAAGATGTCCTAATGAAGGTGGATCAAATTATCTTTTATGTTGATTTCTTTGTGCTGGATATGGAGGAAGATAAAGAGATACCTATCATTTTAGGGAGCCTTTCTCTAGCCACAGCAAGAGCAATGATAGATGTGCAGAAAGGGGAGTTAACAATGTGCGTTAATGATCAAACTGTTACCTTTAACATTTCAAGATCAATGAAGTATCCTGCAAAAGGCAAAGGTGATGAATGCTATAGAATGGATGTTATAAGATATGTAAGTGAATGTCATTTCAAAACTAATTATGAAGAAAAATTTGAAGTAAAAGATTTGTAACACGAGCAAGAAGGGGAATTAGATGAATGTAAAGATCTTTTTAAGGAAGATTTAAATTATGTTTGAGAAAGTCTTAATTGAACACGATAGAAAAAGATACATTTTTTTGTCCATCAATATGAAAACCTCCAAAACTTGAGTTCAAGCTACTTCCTCATCAATTAAAATATTCCTTTTTAGGTGATTCCTCTACTTTACCAGTTATAATTTCCTTAAAGTTAACGATAGAAGAAGAAGAAAGATTGATGAAAATTTTTAAAAATTTTAAGAAATCCTTTGGATCGACAATTGCTGATATTAATTGAAACAGTCTTTCAAATTTTATGCATAGAATTCATATGAAAGAGAACTAAAAAACCAGGGCTAATCCTTGAAGGAGATTGAATCTTGTTATGAAAGAAGTAGTAAAGAAAGAAAATTTAAAGTGGTTAGATGCTGAAATTATCTACCCTATTTCAGATAGTGCATGGGTTAGTCCAATCAGTTTGTTCCTAAGAAAGGAGTAATTGTAACTGTGAATGAGCATAATGAGTTAATACCTACTAGACAAATTACAGGGTGTTTCTAAGAAAGAAGGAGTAACTATTACTGTGAATGAATATAATGAAGTAATACCTACTAAACAAGTCACAGGGTGAAAAATATGCATTGATTATAGAAAATTAAGTCTCGCCACAAGGAAAGGTCATTTTTCACTACCCTTTCTCGATCAAATGCTAGATAGACTAGCTGGGCATAAAAAAATTTGTTTTATGGATGGATATACTGGTTATCACAAAATATAAACAACTCCTGAGTATCAAGAGAAAATAACTTTTATCAGTCCTTATGGTACATTTTATTTTAGAAGAATGCCCTTTGGTTTATGTAATGTCACTGCTACATTTCAAAGTTGTATGATGTCAATTTTTTGTGATTTAATTAAAAAATGGATTGAAGTCAGTATGGATGACTTTTTTAGTGCTTGGAACTTCATTTGACTCATGTTTAGAACATTTATTAAAAGTTCTTAAGCACTGTAAAGAAAAAAATTTAGTCCGTAATTGGGGAAAATGCCAATGCATGGTAACAGGAGGAATTGTATTAGGACATAAAATATCAGAAAAGGGTATGGAAGTAGATCCTGCTAAAATTCAAGTGATCATTAATTTACCTTATCCATCAAATGTAAAGGAAATTAGGAATTTTTTATACATGCTGGATTCTATAGACGATATATTAAAGACTTTTCAATAATTGCTTAGCCTTTATGCCATTTACCGAAGCAAGATGCAATTTTAAATTTTAATGAAGAGTGTCTAAAAGCTTTTGAGTTCTTAAAAGAAAAATTAGTCACTACACTAATTATAGTTTCACCAGACTGGGGAAAATGTTTTGAACTGATGTGTGATGCTAGTGATTATTCTATTTGAGTTGTTTTAGGACAAAGTTATGATAAAATTTTCAAAGTAATGAAACCCAAATTAATTTTACAACAACTGATAAAGAGTTATTAATAATAGTATATGCCTTGGATAAATTAAGATCATATTTAATTGGAACTCATTGTGTAGTGTATACAGATCATTCTACTATTAAGTACTTAATGAAGAAGAAGAAGAAGGCTAAACAAAGACTTATAAGATGGATTCTGCTATTAATAGTAGATTGGAAGGGAACTAAAAATCAAATTGTTGATCATTTATCCAGACTTGAGTTAGAAAAACCACTTTGTTTTGAAAAAGAAATTAATGAACATTTTTCAGATGAAAAACTATTCAATTAAGGAGAAGTGTGTTCCATGGTATGCCGACATTGTGACCTTTCATGTTATTGATATTATACCTTATGAAAAGACATACCAAGAAAAGAGAAAATTTATTTATGAAGCTAAGACTTATTTTTGGGATGACCAATTTTTATATAAATAAGGAAAGGATCTGCTTATTCAAAGATGTGTACCTTTAGAAGAGACTTATGAAATTATCCAAAAATGTCATAATTCTAATGTTGTGGGACATTTTGGTGTTAATAAAATAACTTATAAAATTTTATAATCTTGATTCTATTGGCATACTATCATTAGAGATGTTAATGCTTATATTAAAACTTGTGAAGATGTAAATGAGGAGGCAATATTTCTAGAAGAAATGATATGCCCCTCAATTATATGCTAGAAGTTGAAATATTTGATGTTTGGGGATTAGATTTCATGGGACCATTTATACCATCTTCCAAAAATTTATATATACTATTAGCAGTGGACTATATATCCAAATGAATAGAAGTTGTTGCTTTACCTCGATGTGATGCTCAAAGTGTTACAAAATTATTGAAAATGAACATATTTTGTAGATTTGGAATGCCGAGAGCTATCATAACGGATGGGGGAAGTCATTTCAAAAATATCATAATGGAGAAATTATTAAAGAAATATCATATAAATAACAGAATTACTACTACTTATCATCCTTAGACAAGTGTTTTGGTTGAATTATGCAATCAAGAATATAAAAGAATTATGGAAAAATCAGTGAACCCAACAAAAATGGATTGGTCAGTCAAATTTCACTATACTTTGTCGGCTTATAGGACTGCATACAGAACTCCTATAGGAATGTCCCCATATAAGCTAGTATTTGGGAAAGCTTGTCACTTACTAGTTGAACTTAAGCACAAGGCATATTGAGCAATTAAAGAGTTCAATTATAATTTAAGAGATGCTTGTGAGAAAATATTATTGCAAGTAAATGAGCTTCAAGAGATAAGTAATGAATCTTATGAGAGTGCTATGATTTACAAAGCAAAGATGAAAATATGACATGATCGAAGGATTCTTACTAAAAATTTTTAGTCAGGGCAACATGTTTTGCTATAAAATATAAGGTTAAGATTATTTCCAGGTAAACTTAAGTCCAAGTGAATAGGCCCATTTATTGTGAAAAAAATTTATCCTTATGGAGCTATGGATATCAACTATCCTAAAACTGAGAAAATAGTTAAAGTGAATGACAAATGACTAAAACCATATTTTGTAGGGGATCAAAATAAATTTAATGATCAAATGATGTTGGGTCAAACAGAATAACCACTAGTTACGTCAGGCTGATGCGTTAAACCAAGCGCTTTGTGGGAGGTAACCCATAGCTATCAGTGTGTTATTGCTTTGATTGTTGTTTGTGTGTAATTAAGAAAATTTGGGGTGATATTTTTGAAACTATTATGTGTTAGTATATATTTTAAAACTTTATTTAGTGATCCATACATGCTAAAATGATAATTTGAATGTTATGTTGACTGGTGCAAAATTGAGCACTAACGCTTAAGCGCCAATATTCGGTGCTTAAGCACAGGAGTTAAAAACAATGTGGAAAATTAAAGTTCTAGAAGGTTGAACAACCAATTGGTTGACTAAAACATGCTAAGGAAGTTTTAGGATGTGCATAGAAGTTATTAGAAGGATTTGGGCCTATAAATAAAAGGGTTTTTTATGGAACTTCACCCCAAAATTATTTTTAGCCCTAAAGTCTAAGAGAAAGAGAGAGAGAGAAAATGTCTTCATGGGAGATGGATTTGAAGAAAAATAAAGAGGCCATGAGGAAGAAATTCATTAGTCAAAGTTCATAACAGATGTATAATAGTTTCTTAGCTGCTAGTATTGAAGGAATAACAGAAAAGATAAAAAAAATAAGGCTAGCGTGACATTACTTAAGACAAAGGTAAATGAAGTTAATGCCAATCTAGAGCATATTGTATGGAAATTAAGAATGCAATTTAGCCATATCACTAATATAGAAGAAGCAAATAAGGCGATGTATCTTAAGCATAAATGGATTGAAGAAGATTGTGTCAGAGTTCATCACCTTGTCCATTTTATGAACTCTATATTCCAAATTCACATTAAGAGACTTATGAAAAACCAGAATTTATCCCAATAAATGAAGAATGGAATTAAATTCAGTGTTAAAGTTTGTTTGTTAGGAGTCGTTGTTTTTATGTACTAGTGTTAAATATTTTTTTAGAGTTTATGTCTGTTATATGTTTAATTGAGAATGTTTGCTAAGTGTTTGTATTTAGGAAAATTTTCTCAACCAAGACTATTTGGTGTGAGAATTAAGCTTTAAATTTAGATGTTCTAGTTCGTAAATGAATATAAGTGTTTGTTTGTGTGAAAATTTTGTGTTATTTTAGCCTCAAATCAAGTTAGTTATATTGGAGAATTTTGAGAAAGAGGAGGGTTAAGGGAGAGGAAAATAGTCATTTAAGTGTTATAAGACCATTAAGGAGTGGTATACTTAGGCTAATAGTGCATTTTACTTTAGTTCAAAAATATCAAAAATAGTGCACTGGCGCCTAAGCGCCATATTCTTACGCATAAGCATGATGTAACCTGAGAGGGAGATGCCTAACTGCCACTTATCCACGCTTAAGTGCTGGTTCACGAAAATCGGTTTTTGAATAGTTAAAGGTGAAAAATAACCCTAAAAATTGCCATTTTTACTCTCGTCGTTACCTTCTTCCTCTCGAGTTCAAGATTTTGAATTCTCGGGCAAGCCTTTTCTTGAAGATTTCCTAGAGGATTTGAGCATAATTTTCTCGATTTGGACTTCTTAAGGTAAGAGCTTCACTTTTATGTAAAAATTTTGGATTTTCACTATGTATTTTGAGTACATTTTGAGAAACCAGGAAATCACTATTTATGGTGAAAAATGAGGAAAAATCTATGGAAATTGCTTAGAAAGTGTAGTTTATGCTTATAGGAGTCAAGTTTAGTAGATTAGACTTGATTTTTGAAGTTATTATGGGATTTTGTGAAATTTGTAGAATGACCCCAAGAATGAAGAGGAGTATAGGAAAGAGCCACTTTGATTTGAGCAAGTTTTTTAGTTTGAAAGCTCATGATAAATATAGTGACACTCTACAGTCACGAATGTTAATTCCTGAGTGTTGTTTCAAAAATCCAGGTGGATCCGTAGAAGATTTGATCGTTCGCCGATAATGGGAACGATTCTGCTATTTTTCTGTTGTGGTTGTTATTTCTGTAGTTCGAGAGTTCTCTGCAAACCTCTCAGAGGCAGAAGATGATTGAGTCATGGTTAGAGGAAAATTGATACTTTTTTTTGCCAGAGATAATCAATATGTTCAACCATTTACCACCTGATACGTTGTGTTTTTATGTGAACTATAGTCCTACTAAGACAAAACTGGACGAGATTATTTCGTATTTGACTATTGGAAGTAGATTCTGGAAAATAACAAATGAGAGGAGAGTTAACTTTTCCACTTCCATGTTAAGTGCACCATCGAAGGCGTGACACTACTTTACTTCAGCTCGTATGTTACTAATGAATCATCTCAGTAAAGTTATGAGGGAGAGTGCAACATTGAATTATTATATACAAGAAGGCATGGTCATCAATATTGGAGCTTTGATCTTTTCATTATGTAAGCAGGCTGGAGTGAGATTTGAAAGCTGGGCAGAAGTATAATTGCTTCTAAAGCCAATTATAAGTATAAATGTGAAGTCGTATTTGGAGAATTCTATTTTTTTCTTGAGAGTAGGATTTTCACAGAGTTATGGAATGTCGACTTCTGCTGCATCTACATTTAAAACATCTACCTCACGAGCTTCTACTTCTAGAGGTGAGTCTTTTGAAACTCAAAATTAATTATTGCAGAGGATGATGTATAATATCAATTATACCGCAAATAAGGTACGAAATTTACAAAGCTTTGCAGATCATTTTGATTGATATAATAGAAAGAAAAGATATTATAAGGAGAAATTTCATTCGTCTTTGGAAAGCCTCAGTAGGGGTAACCAAAGAGTGGAATTTCCTTCATATCCTAGACACCCTGATTTTGAGCCTAAAGATGTCTGGAGTAGTGGTGATTCTGATGATGAACAGGAAGAGGATTGATTTATTTTTATATTTGTAATATGTGATGGACTACATGGTTAGGACTTGTTACATTTCCATTTGTGTACTTGTTTGGACTTCGTGATGTGTTGGACTTTTGTTTGATTGTCATTATGATATTTGTGTTTTGTTAGTATTTTGTTTTAAATTCTAGGGTAGTAATTGTTGTTTCTTGTTGATTATTATGTTTTAGTTAGTTAGGATTGAACTTATTTCTAGGTCTTGTGAAAAGCTGAAAATCTTTGCTAACTTTAGTTTTAAACTTTAATTTCAGAAAACTGCTACCCTATATTTTCTTTTATCTTGTTAGTGTTTTTGTTGTTATGTTGAGACTGTGACATTAAAGTTAGTGTGTTTGTTAGTTTTTATATCTGTACCCACTACTTGAAGTTAGTGTGTTTGTTAGTTTTTATATCTGTTAAATTAAAATGAAAATGATAGTAAATTGATCATAAATTAATTTTGCTCCTTTTTTTATTTTAAACTTGTATGATTAAGGTATAAAGATTCTTGTAAGAATGTTATTTTAATTTTCATTCTTGCTTATATATATTTGTTGCTAAACTATTTAATCTTGTTAAAAATTTAAGTTTGGGGGGAATGAAAAATATTTTCAAAACTTGAATTTTATTTGTTCTCAAATGTTCTACAAGTGAATTTGATTTGAAAAGAAAAATGATCATGTATATGAAGTTAATTAGGGAAGTAAAATTTGATTATAGAAATGAGCAAGAAAATTTAGTTAAAACTCATAATAAGGAAGAAAAAGTTTTAGTTAAAAAAATTTAGTGTAGAAATTGCTAAATATAGTGTAACTAGTTAAAGAAATTTCTAAGAGAAATTTAGAAATTTAGGCTTTTATTTTTAATACTTAAATTTCTTTTATTATAAATAGTTTTAAAAACTATTATTATATTTATAAGTAAAAAATTTATAGCACGACTTTCCTTTAGGAAAGAAGAAGTGGAATTCAAAACCATTAAAGGCCTATCCAGATATAGAAATCATTGTTTGAAAAAGGAAAAGAAAATGAAAAAGAGAAAGAAAAAGAAACAAAAAGAAAAAAATGTAAGGGAGGAGAAGCTTGAGGATTAGTGCCTAATCAAAGTTGGTTCCACATTTGATTTTTCCAAAGTATAAGACTTGAGAAGCTCTTAAGCTTAGGGATATAATATAGTAAGTAAAACTATTATAAATAATTTTTTTAAATGGAGATAATAAAAGGACTAAATTATAAATTTGGAAAATCTACAATATTTCTGAATTAGATAAGAACTCATATTTTCATATTTCTTAACATTAAAAATTTATAAACTTTAAGTAGGCCTCATTTACTAAATATTTTTTCTTAATTGGATTACTATATTTCTAAATCTAAATTTTAGTAACTCTTAAAGAAATTCATATACATAATCATACTTATTTAGTTTTTAAAGATTGAAGTGTCAATTGAGGACAAGTAAAATTTTAAGTTTGGGGATTTTGATACAGCTAAAATATATAGGATTTTTAGACAGATTTTTATACCTACTTTTGAGATATTGTGCTTTAATGGAAGGTATTTGTGTGTTTTTCTTTGAAGTACAAGTAAAAAGGTGGAAAATGCTAGAACGAGTGAAAAAGGATCAAATTTGGAGCAAACATGTGAAAATGGTGCAAAAGAGTTTTGGTGCCTAAGCGCCAGATCCAGCGCTCACACATCAGTGAAACAGAGAAGGCCGCGCCTAAGTGTCAGCGATCTCACGCTTAAATGCCAGAGTCAGTTATTTGATGGTTTAATTCATTTTGCCAAATTTTAACGAGACATTTGAGGTACCTATTGGCTAAAGAGGGTGGTTATGACAACAAAAAATGAAAATATGATTAAAGGACTTGTGAAAGGAGGCATCCTTTAGAAAATACATTGAATTGGGACACATTTTGAAAGGAGGCATCCTTTGGAAAATACATCGACTTGTGTGGTCTTGTTTTCTCCATGGATTCTAAGTAGTTTTCTTTATCTTTCTCCTTCCTTTGGAAAATACATCGACTTGTGTGGTCTTGTTTTCTCTATGGATTCTAAGTAGTTTTCTTTATCTTTCTCCTTAAAATGATAAGTAATTAAGTTTGATGGAAGTTGTGGAGAGTATTGATCTTTAATGTTGGAAAAAGTTGTGAAAATTTAAATATGGATGGAAGTTGTGGAGAGTATTGATCTTTAATGTTGGAAGAAGTTTTGATGATTTAAATCCATGAACCGAAAGTTGTGGAAAGTATTGATCTTCAATGATGGAAGAAGTTGTGATGATTTAAATCTATGAATTCTGAGTAGTTTTCTTTATCTTTCTTCTTAAAATGATAAGTAATTAAGAGACTTGTAAAGAATATTGATCTTTAATGTTGGACAAAGTTGTGATGATTTAAATCCATGCACTCCATTTTCTCCATAGATTATGAGTAGTTTTCTTTATCTTTCTTCTTAAAATGATAAGTAATTAAGTTTTGGATGGAATAACGGAGAGTATTGATCTTTAATGTTGGAAGAAGTTGTGATGATTTAAATCCATGCACTTCATTGAGTAGTTTTCCTTATCTTTCTCCTTAAAATGATAAGTAATTAAAGTGTTGGATGGAAGTTTTTTTCTTTATCTTTCTTCTTAAAATGATAAGTAATTAAGTTTTGGATGGAAGTTATGGAGAGTATTGAGTTGGAAGAAGTTGTGATGATTTAAATCCATGCACTTCATTTACTTCTTGATTTGTCCAATCCAATGTATTCTGAGTAGTTTTCTTTATTTTTTCCTTAAAATGATAAGTAATTAAAGTTTGGATGGAAGTTGTGGAGAGTATTGATCTTTAATGTTCTTCTTGAAATGATAAGTAATTAAGTTTTGGATGGAAGTTGTGGAGAGTATTGATCTTTAATGTTGGAAAGAAGTTGTGGTAATTAAGTTTTGGATGGAAGTTGTGGAGAGTATTGATCTTTAATGTTGGAAAAAGTTGTGAAGTGTTGGATGTAAGTTGTGGAGAGTATTGATCTTTAATGTTGGAAGAAGTTGTGATGATTGTTTTGGATGGAAGTTGTGGAGAGTATTGATCTTTAATGTTGGAAGAAGTTGTGATGATTTATTCCATGCACTTTATTTACTTCTTGATTTGGCATATCTAGATGTTAAAATTTGTTGTGAGAACATGTAAGAAACGGGCTGGTATTGTCTCAGTCAAGAATTGGAAAGAATCACATGAGGTTGTATGAATGAGAATGTAATTCATAAGATTTAGTGCAAATAAATGGGGAAATAATCTTTGGAGGGTGTAGGGTTAGAGGACTTTAAAGTGACATGTTAAAGCCCCCAACTTGGTTTATTAATTTAGTTTCTGATACGAGATGTTAGCCCTTGGGTGGAGGGAATCGAGGGAACTCTAGAGTGAGACCTAGTATCTTCCCTCCTATCCGGTCTTTAGAACTATTCAAACATTAAATTAGCCAATGTTCTTTATAGAATCTCTAGTAAGGTTAAAGAAAAATATTGCTCCTATTTGGCACAACACAATTTGCATACTTCCACAACAAAAATCCTATACTTATTGCTGATTCATGATAAGGAGAAAGATATTTTCATATTAATCGCTTTTCTTTTACATAAACTCAAGTTATTTTTAGAAGTTGTTACTGTTTTGTCAAAATCTTAAAAATACCAAAAATATTTGATATTTAATTACTATAAATATATCTATAGTTTAAGTAATTGTCTTTTTGAAATAGAAAGTTTGTTGATAAATTGTGCATGTTGTGAAATTCCTTGTGGGTTTGATATGCAGGTCTTAATAAAAAATTTCTATATTACTTGATAACGATACGTATACTTGCGTAGCATCCCTATATATATATATATATATATATATANATATATATATATATATATATATATATATATATATATTAAAAGTTAAATTCTTATTTTCTTCAAGATCAATATTTTGGATCTATTGCAAATCAAGGAAACATAAGTGAAAGATATCATCAAAGACATTGTTATATTGTGTACATAAACAGTAACAGATCAACGATCAACCTAAATCTCTTATTATCATACCTTTTATGTGGTTTCCTTATATGAGAGATTGACATTCTAGAGTTTTCTCTATAATTTTATTACCCATCATTTCTCTTGTTTTCTATCATTTTCCTTTTCCCTTTCTCCTAATTCTTTTAGACCTGAGGATCTTTCACTTGATCCACAAATTAAGGTAAATCAAAGAGTAGGGCAATAAAGTAGATAAACAAAATGGCGACTCCTTGATAGATAATTGACAATTCAAACATCTTTACCAACAATCGCAATGAGAAAGAGAGAATTGACGGCAACCACGAATGCGAGTTCCAGACGGCGATAAGAGAGTAACGACTCCATTGGGGATTGTTTTCTCTTTTCATCTCTTGTTAAATCATTCGTTCGTCATACATAGATATTCTATCTTTTGACAGGTAAGTTTATCTTACCCAAATTTTAACTCTGCGACATTAGGAGTTAACATAAAATTTTATGATATTTTATGTTTTGAAAAGTAGGATTATCTTATATAAATTTTTACTCTGTGACATTAAGAGTTAAAATGATTTGACATTCTAAGATATTCTATCTTCTAACAGATAAGATTACCTTACCCAAATTTTAACTCTACGGCATTAAGAGTTAAAATGACATGACATTCTAAGGTATTTTGTCATTTGACAGATATGACAATCTTAATCAATTACAACTCTTTGAAAATAAGAGTTATCCATGACATTTGTGATAGACATATCATACAAGCATTCTATGACATTTATGATAGGCATTTGCCTAGCAGTTGCTGATGATCAAGTTTTTGGCATCATTGCAAATTAAGAATTATAAGTAAGAAAAAATTAAGAAAATAATCTCATACATCGTATTAACATATAAAAATCAAGATCGCGTGTTGCTCCTAGAGTTGTGGTTAACATTCATGCTGAGGTTTCTCCAGTGCAAAATGTAATCCCCAAGAGTTTCTCGTGGCTTTTGCTTTTCAACTACTAGATCTCCAACCACTGTGTGTTGTTGTGCTTTGGTGAATCATTGAATGAAGAGATTCTCAAGTTCTGTAAAATTTTTAATGCAACCATTAGGAAGCTCTGCATACCAATCTAAAGGAACCCTTATAAGGCTATTAAAGAATTGGCGGAACTTCCTCCTATGTTGCAGTAACTTGTTCTAAAGTGTGCAAGATGCTGATAAGGGTTACCAGCCCTGTCAAAAATTTTAAAGAGAGGTGGAACAAAGTGCTTAGGATAATGGACAGAATCAAATTCCTTCAGATATGGTCTACATTTTGGAATTAGTGTTCTAGCCTTTACATGGCCTTTTTATCTTCTCTTCCCCTAGTTGTGTAATTTATTTTTTTGAAATTCCACATTGCGTGGAATCCTTTTTATTTTGAGTAATTTCTTCAATTTAATTTGATTCTCTTTTACATTAAAAAATATGTACTGCCTCACGTCAAACAATTTCAATGGCAGGCAACAAATTTGTCAGTGGTGAGCTTTGTAAAGTTACAAAGGCGTTGATTTTTTCATCAACCTTGTTTCGAGGTGAGTAATTTGCTAATCTCATTATTGTATAGCTTTTTGCAATTCTTTTTACATATTTTGTTCAATTTTTAATGGTACTGCTCATGTTGATGATGTAGCTCGTGTTTCTACTATATTTATTTCTAAGGACTTCTCATTTAAACTATTGGGAGGATTTTCTTTTCTCTGCTGATAATTGATTAAGAATAGTTCTTCATTTGTTTAGTCCTTTTTCAATCAAATTAACAGGGTCTTTTTCATAAATCTTATCTTAATGATTTTTAATGGAGGTGGTATTTTGTATACTTGATACACCGAAAATATATGTGTTTTTAGACACATATTTTATACTTATTTTTGGTGATATTGCACTTTAAAGGAAGTTATTTTGATGTTTTCTTACAGGTTATTGTTTTTTTAGGGCTTAAAGCAAAAAGAAAGCAAAAGGGATGAAATTTAGAGTCAAAATTAAGTTTTTAAAGAAATGATCAGCGCCGGTAGCACCGAGGTCAGCGTCGACGATGCAGAACAATTTAACGCTAGAGATTTTTACTGAGCACCGACGGAGTCAGACTAGCGTTGATGGTGCCAATGGCGGTGTAGACCCCATTTTTAGAATGTTTGATGTATTTGGATGATTTTTTTGAAGATATTTTGGATGCACCTCTTGGGGAATCGACCTTGGGCTCTATTTGGGGCTTATATTCATAAGAAAATTGGCTCCTCTACATTTTTCACTCTGCTAAGTTCATTTTTTTGCTCCACATCACTCCATTCCACTACCATATTGGAGTCATTTAGTGATTTTATTTTCATAGTTTAGAGTTTTGTGGTGAGATTTAGTTTGAAACTTTCCTTAAGAGTGTTGGAGAAGGAGAAAAGTGAGAGAATTCTTCTTCCTGCATTTCTAAGGAAAGGCTAAATGAGTTGCTTTGAGAAAGAGCTCCAGATAAGTTTGTTTGTTTATTTAGTGTTGTATGAACTTTATTTTATATATGAAATTTGTGTTTTGTTGTATCTTTCTCCATAAAGTTTTAGTAGTTCCCTCTATCTTTCCCCCTACTCTGAGATATGGTGAAATGAAGAGATAAAATGAATGTACCATAATTAAAATATAAAATAAATTATGGGATTTTTCAACTCCAAACTTAATTTACTTCTCAGTTTAACCAATTGATTTGTTAAAATATGTTGTGATACATATGATCCGGGAAATGGAGTATGAGTTCTACAACAGAGTGAGGATCGCATTTGATTTCGTGAAGGAGAAATTTGTTCATGAAATTAAGTGCAAATAAATAG
This sequence comes from Phalaenopsis hybrid cultivar, assembly GCA_002079205.1. NCBI lineage: Eukaryota > Viridiplantae > Streptophyta > Magnoliopsida > Asparagales > Orchidaceae > Phalaenopsis > Phalaenopsis hybrid cultivar. The sequence continues at coordinate 628,589 of JXCR01148859.1, forward strand.
GGAAATATTCTTTGTTGGGTGTGGAGAAGAAATTTGTTCATGGATTTAAGTGCAAATAAATAGGGAAATATTCTTTGTTGGGTGTAGAATTGGAGAATATTTAGGGATTAAACCTAAGATTAGCCAATGATTTTCTATGGACTGTATCAGGGTAGAGAATTAAAATTGCTCCTATTTGGCACAATCCATATTAAAAACATTTATTTCATCTCATTTCACAATAATTTCATTGAAGTGGGAAGGATGCTTTTATACATAAGAAATCTCCATTACCTAAACATAGTTCTTAGATTAGTATTTAATATTTAAAAGTTGTATTTCCATTTTTGCTAATTGTTAAGTAATTTAGTTTGGTTAAAATCTCAACATTCAAAATTAGTGACAGTGATTTCGTTTGATTTTCTATAAATTTCCTATTAAAATTTATCATTACTAATTTACACTTTCCCCGTAGGATTGATACTTGGGGCTTAAATAGAAAGTCCATTATTACTTGATAACGATACATATACTTGCGTAGAATCTCATAATTCATTGCTTAATATATATATATATATATATATATACTTTAGACAACTTACTTTTCATAAAAGGAACAAGCTTTTAGGGCTGTAATGGTGTCAATTTCATATATCCTTACATACAAAAAATTTAAGATCAAGTTTTTGGCGCCGTTGCCGGGGACGTTAAAGGTTAAATTTAATTAAATTAAATAGTTTTGATAAATTAGGAAATTTAGATAATATATTTATAAATTTATAAAAACATAAGTAAATCTAATATAAAAAAAATTAAAAAAAAAAGAAAGAGAAGTTTATTTAAGAGTTTATTTCTTCTAAAAAAATTTTACCTTGCTTGCTTTATTTGTTTATTTGAAATATTAGATTTGAAGGTTTAGTACCTTATGATTCAGAATTAGAACGTACTATTAGAAAAATTTGAAAACAACAAAGAGAAATTAAAAATTTGAAAGAAATGATGAATAATATAGAAAATCCAATAAATGAAAATTGGCAAAGACCTTTAAAAGATTATGGAAATCAGACTGCAGATGAATTTCATTTAACTATTCAAAATCCTGATGTTGCTACTAATTCATTTGAGCTTAAACTTGCTATTATCCAAATGGTACAAAATAATCAGTTTGGAGGATCACCTACCGAAGGTCCTAACTTACATCTTGCTAATTTTCTTAAGATTTGTGCTACATTTAAATATGACAAAGTGTCTAATTATGTTATTAGGCTTAGAATTTTTCATTTTTAATTAAGGGATAAAGCCAAGGCTTGGTTAAATTCTTTAGCACCCGGATCTACTCAAACTTGGGGAGAACTATCACAAAAATTCTTGGCTAAATATTTTCCACCCTAAAAAACCGCTAAACTTAGAAATGATATTACATCATTTTGTCAATTTGAAGGGGAATCAATATATGAAGCCTGAGAAAGATTTAAGAATCTTCTTAGAAAATATCCACACCATGCTTTACAAGATTGGTTAATAATTCAAACCTTTTACAATGGATTGGTAGGATCATTAAGATCTATTATAGATTGCTGCTGCAGGTGGATCATAATGTCAAAACCTTTTGATGAAGCATATTCTTTAATTGAAGAAATGGCTACTAACAATTTTCAATGGCCCTATGAAAGGGTAAATCCTAAGAGAGTAGTTAGTATTCATGATTCCGATGCAATGTCTATTTTGGCATCTCAAATTGCTGTTATTTCTAAAAAAATTGATCAAATAGGAGTGAACTATTCTCAAATACCCCCAGTATTAGAGGAAAATTCCTAGGACAGATCATCGATACTCAATAATTTTATGAAACTTTAAACACTACAAATAATTGAAATAATAATCCCTATTCTAATTATTTTAACCCTAGATGAAAAAATCAACCTAATTATAGTTGAAATAATTATAATAATTTGGTGAATCCATCTGAAAATTTGAACAATCAAGGAAATCCTAATTTTCAACCTTATTATCCTCTAGAATTTAACTCCAATCCTAACCCATAAGTTAAGAAAAAGAAGTTGACAATGGAAGAAGTGATCTTGAATATGGGAAATCAAATACAGAATTAAAGGGCTGCTATTAGAAATATTGAAAATCAATTGGGACATATTGTTACTGCACTTAGTAACAGATTTTCTAGAATTCTTTCGAGTACTGTGCAAGTTAATCCAAAAGATCAAAATAAATAGCAAATTAAAGCTATTCAAATACGAAGTGGAAAAGAAATTGAAACAAGGATCCAAAGAGAAACTGAAGTTGATGAAGAGAAGGAACAAAATGGAAAATGATCAACAGAAAAATGAACAAACACAAGTTCCTATAGAAAAATCATTTCATCCATTTGCTCAAAGACTGAAGTAGAAGAATAAAGATAAATAATTTACAAACTTTTTGGAAACCCTTAAGAAGTTAATGATAAGTATTCCTTTTCTTAAAGCTTTAGAACAAATGTCAAATGATGCAAAATTAATAAAGGATGTACTAAATAAGAAAAGGAAGTTTATAGATCATGAGACCGATGCACTCAGTGAAGAGTGTAGTGCTATTATTCAGAAAAAGCTTCCTGAAAAATTAAAAGACCTTGGTAGCTTTACTATACCTTGTGCAATTGGTGAAAAGTTTTATGAAAGGACTTTGTGTGATTTAGGAGCGAGTATCAATCTTATGCCCTTATCGATCTTTAAACATTTAGATTTGGGAGAATTTTCCCCAACTCTTGTAACTCTTCAATTAGCTGACCGATCAATAACTTATCCAAAAGGAGTTATAGAGGATGTACTAGTCAAAGTGGATAAATTTATTTTCCCTGTAGACTTTATAGTATTGGATATGATGGAAGACAAAGGATTCCCATTATTTTAGGGAGAACCATTCCTTGCAACATGAAGAGCTGTAATAGATGTAAAAAAAGGAGAATTAATAATGAGAGTTAATGATCAAGAAGTAAAATTTAATATAACAAAAGCTATGAAATATTCTGCAATAGAAAAAGATAATGAATGTTTCACAGCTGAGTATTTAAGTAATGAATAGTTTAAGAAAGAATTCAACGATAAATTTAGATAAGGAGAAATTTTTGAAAATGAAGATGAAGTTAAAGAAGAAGATTTGGATTATATTCAAGGCAAATTTGAAACGTTAAACTTGTTGGAAAATGAAAGTAAAAATCTTATTCGTTCAAGTATTAAACCACCTGAACTTGAATTAAAAATATTACCTGCCCATTTAAAGTATGTATTTTTATGTGAATCATCTACATTGCATGTTATTATATCTTCCAAGTTAACTGAAATTTAGAAAGCAAAGTTAATAGAAATGTTGAAAAAGTATAAAAAGGCGTTTGAATGGACTTTATCAGATATTAAAGGAATTAGTCCTTCAATTTGTATACACAGATATTTATTAGATGAATAATATGAACCCAAAGTTGATCCTCAGAGAAGATTAAACCCGATAATGAAAGAAGTTGTTGAAAAAGAGATTTTAAAATGGTTAGATGCTGGAATTATATATCCTATTTCAGATAGTGTTTGGGTAAGCCCAATTCATCGTGTTCTAAAGAAAGGAAGAGTGATTGTTGAAGAAAATGAGAAAAATGAATAATACCAATAAGACAAATAACTGGTTGTCAAATTTACATTGACTATAGAAAATTAAATATGGTCACCAGAAAAGATCACTTTCCTGTACTCTTTCTAAAACAAAATTTGACTAGATTGGCAGGGACTAAGTATTGTTATTTTTTAGATGGATATACAGGGTATCACCAAATTCCAATTGCTCCAGAGGATTAAGAGAAAACAACATTTACAAGCCCATATACAACAATTACTTTTCATATATTGCCTTTTGGACTATGCAATGCACTTGCAACATTTCAAAGATGTATGATGTCAATTTTTAGTAATTTTATAAAACATGGAAGGGATGTGTTTATGGAAAATTTTCCGTATTTGGAACTTTGTTTGAATTATGCCTTAATAATTTAGAAAAAGTTCTTTAAGTATGTGAAAAAGTCAATTTAGTATTAAATTCGGAAAAATGTCAATTTATGGTTGCAGGAGGTATTGTACTTGGGCATAAAATTTTTGAAGAAGGCATGGAAGTAGATCATACAAAAATCTAAGTTATAGAAAAATTACCACCACCTATTACTGTTAAAGGGGTGAGAATTTTTCTAACATGCTAGTTTTTAGAGGCGCTACAAAAAAAAATTTCAAAAATTACTAAGCCTTTATGCCAACTTTTAGAAAAAATATACGAAATTTGATTTTTTTGAAGAATGCATAAAAGCATTTGAATTATTAAAGAAAAATTAGTCACTGCACCTATAATAGTACCACCTAACTGGAAAAAACCATTTGAAAAAATGTGTGATGCTATTGATTATGCTATTGTGGTTGTATTAGGGTAATGGCACGACAAAGTTTTTAAGGTTATATATTATGCTAGCAAGACTCTAATTGAGGCTCAAATAAATTATACTACTACTGAAAGAGAGTGATTAGCTATTATTTATGCCTTTGATAAATTTAGACCCTATTTAATTGGAACTAAATGTATAGTGCATACAAATGATTCTGTTATTAAACATTTAATGCAAAAGAAGGATGCTAAACCAAGATTAATTAGATGGATACTTCTATTGCAAGAGTTTGATTTTACTGTGATTGATAAAAAGGGAAATGATAATCAAATAGTTGATCATTTGTCTAGAATAGAAATAGAAACATTAACTAATTTTGTAAATGAAATTATAGAGAAGTTCCCCGATGAACAATTATATAGTATTGATGAAATGGATGTACCGTGGTATGCTGATATAGTGAATTATATTGTAAGTGATATTCTACCACCTGATATAAAAAATCCACAATTAAAGAATTTTATATATGATTGGAAAGACTATTTTTGGGTTGATCAATATTTATATAAACAATGTAAAGATCTAATTATTAGAAGATTCGTGCCTTATGACGAAAGTCAATAGATAAATCATGATTCTGAATTTCGGGGACATTTCGAAACAAATAGAACTGCATATAAAATTTTACAAGCTAGATTTTATTGGCCTACTATTTTTAAAGATGTTAATGAATATATTGAAATGTGTGATAGATGTCAACGCGTAGGAAATATATCTAGAAGAAATGAAATGCCTTTAAATTACACATTGGAAGTTGAAATTTTTTATCTGTGGGGATTAGATTTTATGGGACTATTTATGCCTTCATTTTTAAACTTATATATATTCCTTGTTGTTGATTATATGTCTAAATGGATTGAAGCTATTGTTATACCTAGATGTGATGCTCAAAGTGTTTCTAAATTTTTAATTAAGAATATTTTAACAAAATATGGAATGCCGAGAACAATTATTACTGATGGAGGATCTCATTTCAGGAATAGAGAATCGAAAAATTAATTAAGAAATATGATATTATGCATAGATTCTCTCTTGCCTATCATCCTCAGACTAATGGTTTACAAGAGATATCAAATCATGAAATTCAACGCATTTTAGAAAAGGCTGTTAATCCTTATAAATTAGATTGGCTGCTAGACTTGACACAACATTATGGGCATATAGAACTGCTTATAAGACTCATATAGGAATGTATCCATACAAACTGATATTTGGAAAAACATGCCACTTACCTACAGAATTAGAGCATAAAGCATTTTGGGCTATTAAGGAATTTAATTTTAATCTAAAAGATGCTAGTGAGAATGTTTTGCAACTCAATGAACTTGAGGAGATTAGAAATGAAGCATATGATAATGCGAAAATCTAATTTATTACAACTCAATGAACTTGAGGAGATCAGAAATGAAGCATATGATAATGCAAAAATCTTAGCTCAATGAACTTAAGGAGATTAGAAATGAAGCATATAATAATGCAAAAATCTATAAAGAGTGCTATTAAGGAATTTAATTTTAATCTAAAAGATGCTGGTGAGAAAAGATTATTGCAACTCAAAAACTTGAGGTGATTAAAAATGAAGCATAATAATAATGCAAAAATCTATAAAGAGAAAATGAAAATATGGCATGGTAGGAAGATTATTCAGAAGAAATTTGAACCTGGACAAGAAGTTCTATTATATAATACAAGATTGAGGCTGTTTCTAGGAAAACTGAAATCCAGATGGTTAGGACTACTTAAAGTGATTAAAGTTTATCATTATGGAACTATTGTGATTAAAAATCATAACATATTTCCAGGAAAATTGGAATTTAGATGGTTAGAGTCATTTAAAGTAATTAAAGTCTATCATTATGGAATTGTTGTGATTAAAGATCCTAACACTTGGAAGATATTTAAAGTTAATGGGCATCGTTTGAAATAATATTATAAAGGGCACATACCTTAGTTTAAAGAAGTTTTAATGTTAAGTCAACCCAACTAAATAAATGGTATGTCGGGCTGACGACATTAAACCAAACGCTTTAAGGGAGGCAACCCATACTTATATGTTTATGAATTACTATTTAGTTTGTTAAGTGTCTTATATATCACTAGATAATAATCCTACACAATTACATTTATTATAAATTAAGCCTAATATTGGTATTGGAAGAAAAGTTGAGAATTAATTGAATAAAATATAAAAAAATCAGAAATATTTCGCCACTGGAACTGACGACGCCTAAGGAAATTGATCTAAGTGCTGGCAGCGCTCCTCGAGAGTGCCGCCGGTGCTGAGGATGGTTGGACAGTTCCTGCAACTTTTAACGGACTTTGGCGGGATTTCGCACCATAATAACCACGGGGAGGTATTTTTAAAGTCTTAAATACTGACTAGGATGCCTATTAAATTCCTATTTTTGTATTCCACGTCTTCCAATTCCAGAATAAATTCGAGGTTTGGAAGGGTTGATCAATCCAAGTGCTCCAGATGATAAGATCATTCTACAAAAGCAATGAGAAGTTTTGTGTTACACTATTGCTGCGCTTGTTATACCTATAGTGAAGAAATTCTATGCAAATCAACATGGAATTACCCAAGGAGTTATCTTCGTTCGAGGTAAGGCTCTACCATTTACTCCTGGGAGGATTAATGAATTGTATATGATAGAAAATGTTCCAATCTGTCATTATGCAAATTCCATTCCTATGCTAGTTTTGATGCAAGATATTTATAATTTTCTGTCAGATGAAAGTGATATGTGGGAAGTACAAGATGAAGGATATATTAGTTTTCCTACTTCATCACTTAATCCAATTTTGAAACAATGACATTTCTTTATTTGTGCAAACTTACTCCGTAATATGAAGATCAGTAAAGTCACAAAGGAGAGTACTATTTTAAATTACTGCATTTAAATGAAGAAACCTATTGATATAGGTTCAACTATATTTAAATCTATGCTGGGAATAATTATGAATGGGCCAATTTATGGACTTGGGCATCCTTCAATAATTTTTCTGATTTGCAGTCAATCCAAAGTGCCATATGAAAGTTGGGAAAAAGTTTTACTACCATGGTAGTCTATGATTCCTATTGATGATCATTATGTTGGTAATGTAGATGAAGCACTAAATGCTATTATAGATCATTCTTCACATGCTTCATCTCCATTAATGCCACCACCATTGGCGCCGATGGCGCCCTCATCGTGAGAGCAGCGAATTAACCCTTTAATTCATGATTTTCAACGCAAACCTCCATTTTTACCCCCTTAAGTCACCTTCAACCTTTGATTTTGCACATAGTGCTTGATTTTGGGCGAATTTGAGGCGATTTTGAGGCAAAGAAACTTTGGATTTCATCTTCTCTAGTTAAGAGCCACACTTTAAAGTAAAAATTTTATGGTTTTCACCAAACATTTTTCTCACATTGACTAGATCTGAAATTTTGAAATTTTGAGAAAATGCTTTGGTGAAGAACTCTTACTTAGTAGATTTAAGTTTAAAGTAGTTTAAATTTTGAATTTCGGAATTATTTGGATTTATTCATAGTTTTTCAAATTTTTCTAGATTACCTATGGCACCTAGATTGAGCAAAAGAAAAGTAGAATATGATGAGCAGAGATTTGTTAGCTTTAGAGCCAGTGCTCAATTTCATAGTTTGTAAGAAAAAAAAATAATAGAATCGAGGTTTTAAAAATCTAGGAAAAGAAGTTGAACGATTGATTATCGCTCAGCAATAAGAAAACTTCTACTATTTTACTATCGATGTGATAACTGGGATTGTAATGGAATTTTATGCCAACCTTTCTGATGCTTCTGATGATTTTGTTTTTGTTCGAGGATAAAGGGTCGAGTTTACTCCAAAAAAAATAATGAGTTTTATCAGTTAAAAGATGTGTATAGATGCTAGTATCATTCTTTTTCTGTTACAGATTAGGCTTTAGATGAAGTTATTTCTTTTCTGACAAGTGAGGAAGGGGCTTGCAAAATAAAAAATAGAGTTAAAGTTAACTTTCCCTTTTGTATGTTAAATGTAGTATCTAAGGCCTGACACTATTTTATTTCTAGGAGGATCATTCCAAGAAATTATCATAGTGAAGTGACCAAGGATAGAGCCCTCGTAAACTACTGTATTCAATAAGTGATGGATATAAATGTAGGCGCTATCATTTATATGAACACTCGATCTATTACTTTGGGAGAGACCACTAGTGGATTTGTGCACCCTACTCTGATTTACACACTTTGTGAGCATGCAAAAGTTGATTTCAGACCTGATGAGGAGAGGATTGAGCCTCAGAGACCAATTGGGCCTGCCAACATCAAGACTTATGAGTCTCATGTTGATTGTAGATTTGGAAGATTGGCCAGGGATATTTCTTCTAGAATATTGAGGTAGTTATTTTGAGGATGGATCATAGGATGCAGAATATCGAGGCAAGAAATGCTCACACTGATGATTTGATTTGCAATAAATTTGAATATGATGCTGCTTAAGAAAATGCTTTAGTGAGATATCTAAGGGGTGACCATACAGTTCAGTTCCCTATTCATCCTACTTATACTCCATATCAGCAACAAAAAATAGATGTTGATGATGAGGAAGATAATGACTGACGATCTATTTTGCTTGTTTGTTTATGTTTGTACTGTGGGATTGTATTGTTTGTGTTGTGATGTTGTTGAGACTTTGTTTGTTATGTTATGTTAAACTGTAATGTGGAAAACTATTTTCACTTTTAGAGATTAGTTTAGTTCTGTTGTTATTTTTTGAACTTTGTTATGTATTGTGATTAGCTCTTTTTCGGCAAATTTTAAATGTATTATGTGCAATTTAATGCTTTTAGCCTTCTAGTTTTCATATTAGTACCTGCAGCATTTCAAAATTTATGCTAAAAAACCAGAATCTCCAATTAGTAAGAATTTTTTTATGTATTTAATGCTTTCTTTTACCCTTCATTTTTAAAGTTCTTCATGTAAAAATATTTTAAAAAATTTAAGTTTGGGGGAGAAGAAATATCAGTATTAGAAAAGAACTTAATTTTATTTGTCCTCACTTAACTATATTTACTTTATCCATTCACTATAATTTCTTGATAAGGAGAAGGATGCTTTCTTATATATTAAATATCACATTTAAACCTCCATTAGTATCATTAGTTATTTGATAGTTATTAAAATTACATATTTATTTCAATTGCCTATTAGTCACAGATAAGCAGATTGAACTTTGTTTTTGTGATTAAAGTATTGCTTTTTCCTAAAATATTAGTTCGTAACTCTAAACTACTCCGTGTGGGATTGATATCTAGGACTCCATTAGAGCTTTATATTACTTGAGTGATACTTATACTTGCATTGATAAGTGTGACTTTACAATTGTTGAATATTTATTACGTCCATATTTATCTTATAGTTTTAAGCATATATAAAGTCACGGTCAAGTTTTATGCGCCCTTGTGGGGGAGTGAGTGTGTAACAAAATCACAATTAGAGTACTGGATAAATTAGGATTATTAGAAAATTTTTACTTAAATTGCAACTTATTTTTATATTTAGTTAATTATATTATTGTGTACTGATTTCAAAATTGTATGCGTAAATTTGGACCTGAAAATCTTATACTCTACGATTCGGATATAGAACGCACTATTAGAAAGATTAGAAGATTAAGAAGAGAACCGAGAAATTCTGATACAATGAAAAACAACATGAACAATCAAGGAATAGAGAATGAACACCAACCTAGACCCCTTATACAATGGAAAACAACATGAACAATCAAGGAATAGAGAATGAACACCAACCTAGACCCCTATGAGATTATGATTCCTACAGCAGATGAAATTCACTTATCTATCCAAAATCCTGATGTAGCTACTAATTCATCTGTAATAGATGAAATTCACTCATCTATCCAAAATCCTGATGTAGTTGCTAATTCATTTGAGCTTAAACTTGCTATTATCTAAATGGTACAAAATAATCAATTCGGAGGTACACCAAATGAAGATCCTAATTTACACATCGCTTATCATGAACACCAACCTAGACCCCTACGAGATTATGCAAATCCTACAACAGATGAAATTCACTTAATCTAGACCCTTAAGAGATTATGCAAATCCTACAGCAGATGAAATTCACTTATCTATCCAAAATTCTATGTAGCTGTTAATTCATTTGAGCTTAAACCTGTTATTATCCAAATGATACAAAAAGATTAATTCAGAGGTACACCAAATGAAGATCCTAACTTACACCTTGCTAGTTTTTTAGAACTGTGTGCTACTTTTAAATATGCAGAGTCTCAAACTACACCTCGCTAGTTTTTTAGAACTATGTGCTACTTTTAAATATGACAGAGTCTCAAACGATCTGTTAAACATAGACTTTTTCCTTTTTCACAGAGGAATAAGGATAAGATGTGGTTAATTTAGTTAGCACCAGGATCTATTAGAACATAGGAAGAACTTTCACAGAAATTTCTATCCAAATATTTTCCTCCATCCAAAATTGCTAAACATAGAAATGACATAACATCGTTCTATCAGATTGATGGAGAGTCAATATATGAAGCTTGGGAGATAAATGACATAACATCATTTTGTCAGATTGATGGAGAGTCGATATATGAAGCTTGGGAGAGATTAAAATATCTTCTTAGGAAATGCCCAATTGATGGAGAGTCAATATACGAAGGTTAGGAGAGATTTAAAGATCTTCTTAGGAAGTCCTCATCATTCATTACCAGACTGGTGCTGCTAAACTAAGAAATGACATAACATCGTTCTGTCAGATTGATGGAGAGTCAATATATGAACTGCTAAACTTAGAAATGACATAACATCATTCTGTCAAATTGATGGAGAGTCAATATATGAAGCTTAAATGACATAACATCATTTTGTCAGATTGATGGAGAGTCGATATATGAAGCTTGGGAGAGATTAAAAGACTATTAAGAAATGCCCTCATCATTCGTTACCAGATTGGTTGATAATTCAAACTTTTTATAATGGACATAACATCATTCTGTCAGATTGATGGAGAGTCAATATACGAAGCTTGGGAGAGATTTAAAGATCTTCTTAGCATAACATCATTTTGTCAAATTGATGGAGAGTCAATATACGAAGCTTGGGAGAGATTTAAAGATCTTCTTAGAAATTGCCCTCATCATTCGTTACCAGATTGTTAATAATTTCAAATTTTTATAATGGATTAGTTGGACCTCTTAGATCGATTATAGATGCTGCACCTGGTGGTTTGTTAATGTCAAAACCTTTTAATGAGGCTTATTCATTAATAGAAGAGATGGCTACCAACAATTTTTAATGGCCCTCTGAACAGGTAAATCCTAAAAGAGTAGCTAGTATCCATGATTCTGATTCAATATCTATGTTAGCTTTACAAATTACTGCAATATCAAAGAACTTAGATCATTATGGGATGAATTACTCTCTGACACCTCCTATGATGGAAAAGAATTCATCTGGGCAATTTGTGGATGTTCAACCTTCATCTGAGACTTTAAATGCTATTAATAGTCCCAACAACCCTTATTCAAACTATTATAACCCAGGTTGGAAGAATCATCCAAATTTTAATTAGAATAACAATTCTTCTTAAATCAACAATGTGGAAACAACCCAGTGAACCCATTAGGAAATTCATCCAACTAAGGAAATGTAAACTATAGACCTTCTTATCCCACAGGATTTAACAGTAACACTCAAATTAAGGAGAAGAAGTTATCTATGGAAGAGCTGATATTAAACATGGGTCAACAATTGTAGAATCAAGGAAATCAATTCCAAATTCAAGCAAATCAATTACAAAATCAAGGAACTGCTATCAAGAATATAAAAAATCAATTAGGGCATATCACTACTGTGCTTAGTAAACGAACATTAGGAACTTTTCCTAATAATATGGAACCAAATCCTAAAAATCAAGGAAAAGAACAAATCAAAGTGATACAATTATGAAGTGGAAAGGAATTAGAGACAAGAGTACAAAAAGAAACAGAAACTGAAAAAGAGAAAGTGAAAACCAAAAAAGAAAAGGATCATGAGTACCCATATTTAGAGTATCCATTAGCACCAATGAAAATTACTGTGGAGAAACCTCCCCACCGTTTCCTCAAAGATTAAAGCAATACAAATAGAATAAACAATTTTCTAAATTTTTAGAAATTCTTAAAAAAATAACGGTAAATATTCCCTTCGTAGAAGCTTTAGAGCAAATGCCCAATTATCTGAAATTTATGAAAGATATTTTGAACAAGAAAAGGAAGTTCACGGATAATGAAACTGTTGCACTTAGAAAGAGTGTAGTGAAATTATTCAGAAAAAGCTTCTTGAAAAATTAAAAGATCCTGGCAGTTTCAATATATCATGTGTTATACGTGAAAAATTTTATGGAAGAGCTTAAAGTGATTTGGGAGCCAGCATTAATCTTATGTCACTATCAATTTTCAAAAGATTATGATTTGGAGAAGTCTCACCTACTTCTGTAACTCTACAGTTAGCAGATTGTTCAGTTACATATCCTAAGGGAGTTATAGAAGATGTGTTAGTAAAAGTGGATAAATTGCAAATCGTTCAGTTACATATCCTAAGGGAGTTATAGAAGATGTGTTAGTAAAAGTTGATAAATTTGTATTTCCTATGGATTTCATTGCTTTAGATATGGAGGAAGATAAAGAAATACCTATCATTTTAGAGGATTTCATTGTTTTAGACATGGAGGAAGATAAATAAATATCTATCATTTTAGGAAGACCATTTTTAGCTACTGGAAATGCTATGATAGATGTTCAAAAAAAAGAATTAACTATTAGAGTTTATGATCAAGAAGTGACCTTTAACATTGCGAAATCTATGAAATACCCTGTTGTTGAAAGAGATAATGAATGTTTACACATGGAAATTAGTGAACATCTATTGAAAGAACATTTTAAAAAGCATTTTGAAGAGAAAGAACAATTTGAAGAGAGCGATGAAGTTATTCTTGACGAAATAGAAAATGAAGAATTAAATTATGCTCAGGAAAGATTTGAGATTTTGTACATTACGGAAAATGCTGATAAGGATCTATTTCCATCAATTATAAAACCACCTGAACTTAAGTTGAAAGTATTGCCTAGCCACTTGAAGTATGTGTTTTTGGGAGACTCATCTACATTACCTCTTATTATATCGGTCAAATACATTGAAAAGATATAAAAAAGCTTTTGGTTGGACCTTAGCTGATATTAAGGGAATCGGTCATTCGATTTGTATGCACCGAGTTATATTAGATGAACAATATAAACTAAGAGTTGATCAACAAAGAAGATTAAATCTAATGATGAAAGAAGTTAAGAATGAAATTTTGAAATGGTTAGACAGTGGAATTATATATCCTATTTCAGATAGTGTGCGGGTAAGCCCAATTCATTATGTTCCTACGAAAGGAGGAGTGACCGTTGAAACAAAAGAAAATAATGAATTAATACTTATCAGATAAGTTACTGGGTGGCGTATTTGCATTGATTATAGAAAATTAAACACTGTCACCATGAAAGATCACTTCCCTTTACCCTTTTTAGATCAAGTAGTAGATAGACTTGCTGGGAACAAATATTTTTATTTTTTAGATGGATATACTGGTTACCATCAAATTCTTATTGCTCCCGAGGATCAAGAAAATCCAAAATTTACTAGTTCTTTAGGAACTTTTGTTTTTCGAAGAATGACTTTCGGATTATGTAACGCAGCTGCAACATTCCAGAGATGTATGATGTCCATATTTAGTAAATTAATTGATGATGGATTGGAAATATTAATGGATGATTTCTCCGTATTCGGAACATCATTTGACACATGCTTAAATTATTTTGAAAAAGTTTGGAATTTTATGAAAGAACTAATTTAGTTCTAAATTGGGAGACATGTCAATTTAAGGTTCCAGGAGGAATTGTATTTGGGCATAAGATTTTGGAAGATGGTATGGAAGGAGACCCTGCAAAAATTCAAGTTATATCTAAACTAACACCTCCTACTACTGTAAGAGAGGTTAGGAGTTTTCCTTAGATTTTACAGGCGTTTTATTAAAGATTTTTCAAAAATTACCAAACCTCTATGCCAACTTTTACGCTTTATTAAAGATTTCTCAAAAGTTACTAAACCTCTATGCCAACTTTTAGAAAAGGACAAGGTTTGAATTTATTGAAAGCTGTTTAAATGCCTTTAAGTTATAAAAGGAAAAATTAGTCACAGTCCCTATTATAGTTTCACCTAACTAGGAGAAACCATTTGAATTGATGTGTAATGCTAACAATTATGCTATTGGAGTTGCCCTTGGACAAAGGTATGAAAATATTTTTAAGGTTATATACTACGCTAGTAAAACTCTTAATGATTCACAAATTAATTATACTGTCACTGAAAAAGAGTTACTAGACATTGTGTATGCTCTAGATAAATTTAGATCTTATTTAATTCAAGCTAAATATGTTGTGCATACTGATCACTCTGCTATTAAATATCTAATGTAAAAGAAGGATGTCAAACCAAGGTTGATTAGATGGATTACTATTAAATATCTGATGCAAAAGAAGGATGCCAAACCAAGGTTGATTAGATGGATACTTTTGAGCAAGAATTTGATCTTGTGGTTATTGATAGAAACGGAACTGAAAATCAAATTGTTGATCATTTGTCAAGATTAGAAAATCATGAATTATCTGACACTAACAATGAAATTACAAACAGTTTCCCTGATGAATAACTTTATAATATTAATGAGTGGAAAATATCATGGTATGCTGATATTGTTAACTATATTGTAAGTGATATTTTGCCACCTATGCTGACATTGCAACAACAAAGGAAATTCATTCATGATGTGAAAACATATTTTTGGGATGAGCATTATTTATATAAACAATGTAATGATCTGATTATGAGAAGATGTGTACCGTACCTTATGAAGAAACGAAGCTAATCATTCAGAAATGTCGAGATTCTGAATTTGGAGGATATTTTGGGATAGATAAAACTGCTTATAAAATTTTATAAGCTGGATTTTATTGGCCTACTATCTTTAAAAATGTTTATAGATACATAAAAACTTGTTATCGATGTCAACAAGTAGGCAATATATCTAGAATAAATGAAATGCCTCTGAATTTCATGTTAGATATTGAGATCTTTGACTTTTGGGGATTAGATTTTATGGGACCATTTATTCCTTCATTTGGGAACTTATATATATTAATTATAGTAGACTACCCTTCATATGGGAACTTATACATATTAGTTGCGGTAGACTATGTTTCAAAGTGGATTGAAGCACAAGATTTACCTCGTTGTGACGCTAAAAGTGTTCGAGATTTTTAATAAAAAATATTTTCACTAGATACGGAATGCCTAGAATGATTATCACTGACGGAGGTTAATGAAAAATATTTTACTAGATACGGAATGCCTAGGATGATTATTACTGATGGAGGATCCGAAATATTTTCACTAGACACAGAATGCGCAGAATGATTATCACTGACGGAGGATCCCATTTTAAAAATAAAAATATTCAGAGATTGATAGAAAAATTTAGTATCATTAATAAAATCTCTGCTACCTATCATCCTCAAACTAGTGGGTTAGCTGAAGTTTCTAATAGAGAGATTAAACAAATACTTGAAAAGACTGTAAACCCTAGTAGAGTAGATTTGTCCACTAGACTGGATACAATATTATGGACTTACACGACTGCTTATAAAAGTCTTATTAGAATGACTCCTTACAGACTAAGTTTTGGAAAGACTTGTCACTTGCCAGTAGAATTGGCGCATAAAGCATATTGGGTGATTAAAGAATTCAATTATAATTTGAAAGATGCTGGTAAGAAGAACATATTGGGCAATTAAAGAATTCAATTATAATTTGAAAGATGCTGGTAAGAAGAGATTGTTAACGTATGAGTTAGAAGAATTAAGAAATGAATCTTATGATAACGACAGAATTTATAAGGTGAAACTAAAGTTATGGATTAAAGATTTCAATTATAATTTGAAAGATGCTGGTAAGAAGAGATTGTTACAATTAAATGAATTGGAAGAGGAAATGAATCTTATGATAACGATAGAATTTATAAGGAGAAACTAAAGTTATGGCATGATCAATCTTATGATAATGATAGAATTTATAAGGAAAAGCTAAAGTTATGGCATGATCGAAAGATTAATATGCTGGTAAGAAGAGATTGTTACAATTAAATGAATTGGAAGAATTAAGAAATGAATCTTATTTGGTAAGAAGAGATTGTTACAAATAAATGAATTGGAAGAATTAAGAAATGAGTCTTATGATAACGACAGAATTTATAAAGAGAAACTAAAGTTATGGAATGATCGGAAGATTAACCAAAAGAAATTTGAACTAGGATAAAAAGTTTTTCTTTACAGCACTAGGCTGAAGTTGTTTTCTGGGAAATTAAAGTCTCTTTGGTTAGGACCCTTTATTGTGACTCAAGTTTATACTTATGGAGCTGTTGAAATTGAAGATCAAAAGATGCAAAATAGATTTAAAGTAAATGAACATAGATTAAAACCATATTTTGAGGGTAAAAGACCAAATTTTAAAGAGGTTTTAATGATGAGTCAACCTAAATGACACCTGAATAGGTCGGGCTGACAACGTTAAACCAAGCACTTATTGGGAGGTAAACCATAGTTATCTTTACTTTTATCGTGATTATAGTAGTTTTTATTTGAAATTATTGTTAGTTTGTGGTAGTATTAAGCTCTACTACTCTTAATTACCCTAGAAATATCTAAAAAAATTGGATCCATAGAGAAAAATTGGAACGCGTTCGGACGAGAGCAAAATTGTGCAATTTTTTCCTTGGGTGCCAATGGCGCCCTCGACTCCACCAATGGCAGGTTTTTCCAGAGAGTCCAGGAAAAATTAATACAGAGGCTTCAAAACGGTGCCCTCGACCCCGCTGACAGTGTGACCGGCGAGATGGCGGTTACGTGGGTTCAAATGGCAATTTTTGGCGGCTTTTGGACGAGAGTTACCCTTTTAAACTCCGAAATTCGATTTCTAGTTCATATTTTCCCCCAAAAAATTAAGTCAAACTCCACCAATCTCATTCTTATGCCATCCAATTCCCCTAAAAATCCCAGAAAGTGAGTTTTCAATCGGCGAAAGTTCATTAGTGCAGAAGCGCAACGAATCTTCAACAAGTTACTGATGAAGAAAAAATTGATCAAGGAACGAGGATTCGTAAATCGTAGATTGAATAATCCCTCTACGACAATTGAAGAGACGATAGTGCGGCAAAGATGGGAAGTGTTGTGCTACACTACCGCCACCATGGTTGTTTCTGCAGTGAAAGAATTTTATGCAAATTTATATGGAATCAGCTGGAGAATTTTTTATGTGTAAGGAAGATGGATCACTTTCACTTATGTACGAATCAATGAATTATACATGATCGAGAACATTCTTGTCTGCCACAATTCTAATTTCATCCTAACGAGAAACCAGATGAATGAAATTTACCAATATTTAACAGACGAAACTGACGACTGGGAAACAAGAGAAAACGAGTATGTTAGTTTTTCTGCAACACTCCTAAATCTATTTTTGGAACATTAGCACTATTTTTATTTCTGCGAAATTGTTACCAACAATGAAGATCGATAAAGTTTCTAAGGAAAATGCTATTTTGAATTATTGCATCCAAAGGCGACTGTCGATCAACATTGGATCAATAATTGTAAAGTCAGTTTTGGGCCTGATCGTTCATAGATCAACTTATGGGCTTGGACACCCTTCCACAATTTCGCAGTTAGTTCCAAGTGTCCTACCAAAATTGGGAAAATGTACTTCTAACTTGGAAGCCTTTGGATCCAATCGAGAGATTCCCAAAGATGTAAATGACATGACCATTATAATAGTTCAATCATCTCAGAATTCACTGCCAGTTCAACCCTTAATTCCTGACAAGTCTTTGGTGATCCTGCGCTGAATTAATAAATTGGAAAGGGAGGTACAAAATGTCATGAATGTGATTAATAATATCTTTGTATTCTTCGATCATCTAGACTGGAGGTTGAAAGAACATTTTGATCATTCTGGACATTTAGAAGATAGTTTGATACGACTGATGAGGAGGATGAAATTGATAGAAGACGATTCTACTGATGAATTTCCATTCTAACTCTTTTACAACCTCTTCGTTCATGTGCAATCAATGGGTGATCTCAGAGGAGATTCTAGTACTGAATCTGAAGAATAGTATATTTATATTACTACTTATTTGTCTATCTATGTATTTTGATTTTAACTTTGCATTTGCTTTTCTTTAGAATTATCCATTTAGATCTCTATATAGTTGAGACTAAGCATAAGATGTTTTATTTTCAGTGTTTTGAGTGTTGTGGCTTGGATTGCATGCTGAATTAATGTATTGAGGTTGTGTAACGTATATTTTACCCTTTGGAATTTATATATAAATGTGATGTTTTGTATTGTGAATATTTATATGTGCTAAGTACATCATTTAATCACTTAAAATTATGTCTATAATGATTGAAAATATATTGTTAAGGCTTGAAATTGATCGAAATCGCAAAATTTAGGATTTGAACAAAAATCAATAGAGCCCGCTGACGGTGCCCTCGGCATTTTCAATAGGTGTTGGTAAAGTGGTTGGACATTGTTTTGTATGTTTTCCTAGGTTCTAAATGTTGTTTAGCTAGTGCTCAAGTTGTTCTAGTCTATTGGCATTTTAGAAGAGTCTTGGTATAGTATCTGGGTGGATCAGTTTTATAAAAGATGAAATTTTTTGTGCAAGAAGACTTCTTTTCATTTTTACAAAAATTGCACATCCCATCTTATTTAAAAATTGGTTATATTCACATCGTTCTTTTTGCACAATTATTTTGAATGCAGAATGTTTTACTTGGATTGATGAAGATCTTTCCCTTTATATAGGAGAAGATGGAGGAGTAATAGTGGAAAGACACTAGAAGCTGCTTTCATCTTCTTCAGTTGATATTGGAAAGAACTTATTTTCTTTTAGGAAAGCACCACCAAAAACACTCTCCTCATGTTCAAAAACTTCCACCTTAATATTTTTTTTCATTTCATTTCTGTTCTTTTCCTTATCGCAGGGCTGTTTATTTTTCTTTGTTGAGTGTGCATCTATTGTCCAATCATATAACTAGATCCAACATCATACACAGATGCTCGTCAAACCTCATCTTCCTGGTCGACACAAATCTTCTTTCCTTTTTGATCAACTTCTTCTTTCTTCTAAGGGTTTATTTTGCAGAAGTTGCCTTAGACAGGTTGCTTTAAAAGGAGGAAAGTCTCATCACAATCAAAATTAAATTCTTTGAAAGGTTCTATAACTTCCAAAGCAGTTGTCTTTGTCTAGCATGTGACAGGCTATGAAGCAAGAGTTCAACTTCATCAAATCCAGACCCAAATTTGATCAGTGACTTTTAATAATGATAAATCTGATCAGTTGGTGGATCAGAATCTTGAGAATAGGAAAAAAATAACTTTGGGGGGAACCATTATGGTGGTACTGGAAATCAAATTTGATTTAAACTTGTTTCTCTAAACTGAGGATTTTTTATTTTTGTGTCATTTTGTATTGTCATTATTGAAATGTAGGATTTTGAGTTTTTCTTCTTGTACATATGTTGACCTCACTTTTGGTTGAGGTCTAGAAATTTCTTTAGTAGCCTAGGTCTAGCTATAGGACTTTCNACTCATAAAGCGCTTGGTTTAACGCCGTCAGCCCGCATATTCAGGTGTTATTCAGGTTGACTGATCATTAAAACCTCTTTAAAATTTGGTCTTTTACCCTTAAAATACAATTTTGATCTGTGTCCATTTACTTTAAATCTATTTGTAGTCTTCTCATCTTCAATCTCAACAGCTCCGTAAGTATAAACATGAGTCACAGTAAAGGGTCCTAACCAACGAGACTTCATTTTCCCAGGGAATAACTTCAGCCTAGTGTTGTAAAGCAAAACTTCTTGTCCTGGTTCAAAGTTCTTCTGGTTAATCTTCCAATCATGCCATAACTTTAGTTTTTCTTTTTAAATTCTATCATTATCATAAGGCTCATTTCTTAATTCTTCCAATTCATTTAATTGTAACAATCTCTTCTTACCAGCATCTTTCAGATTTCTTAATTCTTCCAATTCATTTAATTGTAACAATCTCTTCTTACCAGCATCTTTCAAATGTTCTTTCAATTCATTTAATTGTAACAATCTCTTCTTACCAGCATCTTTCAAATTATAATATCTTTAATCGCCCAATATGCTTTATGCTCCAATTCTACTGGTAAGTGACAAGTCTTTCAAAAAATCAGTCTCTTTATGTATTTTACTGGTAAGTGACAAGTCTTTCTAAAAATCAGTCTGTAAGGAGTCATTCCAATCGGAGTTTTTTCTCACCAGCATCTTTCAAATTATAATTAAATTCTTTAATCACCCAATATGCTTTATGCTCCAACTCTCACCAGCATCTTTCAAATTATAATTGAATTCTTTAATCACCCAATATGCTTTATGCTCCAATTGCATCTTTCAAATTATAATTGAATTCTTTAATCGCCCAATATGCTTTATGCTCCAATTCTTACAAGCATCTTTCAAATTATAATTGAATTCTTTAATCGCCCAATATGACAAGTCTTTCCAAAAATTTGTGTGTAAGGAGTCATTCCAATAGGAGTTTTATAAGCAGTCCTGTAAGCCCATAATGCGGTATCCTTCTAGTGGACCAATCTACTCTACTAGGGTTTACAGTCTTTTCAAGTATTTGTTAAATCTCTCTATTAGAACTCTACTAGGGTTTACAGTCTTTCCAAGTATTTGTTTAATCACTTTATTAGAAACTTCAGCTAACCCACTAGTTTGTGGCTATGAAAAATATTAAACTTTTCTGCCAATCTCTCAATATATTTATTCCTAAAATGGGATCCTTTGTAAGTGATAATAATTCTAGGTATTTCGTATCTAGTGAAAATATTTTTCATTAAAAATAATGAAACACTTTTAGCATCACAACGAGGTTAAGCTTGTTCTTCAATCCACTTAGAAATATAAGCTTGTTCCCAAATGAAGGAATAAATGGTCCCATGAAATCTAATCCCCAAACATCAAAGATCTCAACTTCTAACATGAAATTCAGAGGCATTTCATTTATTCTAGATATATTGCCTACTCATTGACATCGATCACAAGTTTTTATGTATTTATAAACATCTCTAAAGATAGTAGGCCAATAAAATCCAGCTTGTAAAATTTTATAAGCAGCTTTATCAATCACAAAATGTCCTCCAAATTCAGAATCATGACATTTCTGAATGATTAGCTCAGTTTCTTCATAACGTACACATCTTCTCATAATCAGATCCTTACATTTTTTATACAAATAAGGCTCATCCCAAAAATATGCTTTCGCATCATGAATGAATTTCCTTTGTTGTTGCAGTGTCTGGCACTGGTGGCAAAATATCACTTACAATATAATTAACAATATCAACATACCATTGTATTTTCTACTCATTAATATTATAATGTCGTTCATCAGGGAAACTGTCTGTAATTTTGTTGTCAGTGTCAGATAATTCATGATTATCTAATCTTGATAAATAATCAACAATTTGATTATCAGTTCCCTTTCTATCAATAACCACAAGATCAAATTCTTGCATCAATAATATCCATCTAATTAACCTTGGTTTGGCATCCTTCTTTTGCATCAGATATTTAATAGCAGAGAATCCATCTAATCAACCTTGGTTTTGCATCCTTCTTTTGCATTAGATATTTAATAGCAGAGTGATCAGTATGCACAACACATAAAATTTGATTATCAGTTCCCTTTCTATCAATAACCACAAGATCAAATTTTTGCATCAAAAGTAAAATTAGCCTTGGTTTGGCATCCTTCTTTTGCATCAGATATTTAATAGTAGAGTGATCAGTGTGCACAACACATCTCCAATTAAATAAGATCTAAATTTATCTAAAGTATACAGTTCCAGTAACTCTTTTTTAGTAACAGTGTAGTTAATTTGAGCATCGTTAAGAGTTTTACTAGCGTCAGTAACTCTTTTTTAGTAATAGTATAGTTAATTTGTGCATCATTAAGAGTTTTACTAGCGTAGTATTAGCTCCAATTAAATAAGATCTGAATTTATCTAAAGCATACACAATTGCTAGTAACTCTTTCATTTAGTTCCAATTAAATAAGATCTAAATTTGTCTAAAGCATACACAATGACCAGTAACTCTTTTTCAGTCTAATTAAATAAGATCTAAATTTGTCAAAAGCATACACAATAGTCAGTAACTCTTTTTCAGTAATAATTAAATAAGATCTAAATTTATCTAAAGCATACACAATTGCTAGTAACTCTTTTTCAGTAAAGTCATAGTTAATTTTTGCATCATTAAGAGTTTTACTAGCGTAGTATATAACTTTAAAAATCTTTTCATACCTTTGTCCAAGAACAGCTCCAATAGCATAATCACTAGCATCACACATCAGTTCAAATGGTTTCTCCCAGTTAGGTGAAACTATAATAGGGGCTGTGATTAATTTTTCCTTTAATAACTCAAAGGCATTTAAACAGCTTTCAGTAAATTCAAATTTCTTGTCCTTTTCTAAAAGTTGGCATAGATGTTTGGTAATTTTTGAAAAGTCTTTGATAAAACGCCTGTAAAAACCAACATGTCCAAGAAAACT
>JXCR01148859.1:655561-680936 GCA_002079205.1 Phalaenopsis hybrid cultivar
AAACAAAAATATTTGTGCCCAGCAAGTCTATCTACTATTTGATCTAAAAATAGGAAAGGGAAGTGTTCTTTCCTGGTGGTAGTATTTAATTTTCTATAATCATTGCAAATACGCCACCCAATAACTTGTCTGATAGGTATTAGTTTATTATTTTCTTTTGTTTCAACAGTCACTCCTCCTTTCTTAAGAACATAATGAATTGGACTTACCCACACACTATCTGAAATAGGATATATAATTCTAGTGTTTAATCATTTCAAAATTTCCTTCTTAACGACTTCTTTCATCGTTGGATTTAAATTCCTTTG
This sequence comes from Phalaenopsis hybrid cultivar, assembly GCA_002079205.1. Lineage (NCBI taxonomy): Eukaryota > Viridiplantae > Streptophyta > Magnoliopsida > Asparagales > Orchidaceae > Phalaenopsis > Phalaenopsis hybrid cultivar. Next base: position 655,870 of record JXCR01148859.1, read on the forward strand.
TGGTTTAACTCTTGTTTTATATTGTTCATCTAATATAATTCTGTGCATACAAATCGAAGGACTGATTCCCTTAATATCAGCTAAGGTCCAACCAAAAGCTTTCTTATATCTTTTCAATGTATCTAACAGTCTTTGCTCTTGCAAATCATTTAATTCTGAAGATATAATAATAGGTAATGTAGATGAGTCTCCCAAAAACACATACTTCATATGGCTAGGCAATATTTTCAACTCAAGTTCAGGTGGTTTTATAATTGACGAAAATAGATTCTTTTCAGCATTTTCTATAATATCTAACATCTCAAATCATTCCTGAACATAATCTAATTCTTCATTTTCTAATTCATCCAAGATAACTTCATCACTCTCATCAAATTGTTCTTTCTCTTCAAAATGTTCTCTGAAATGTTCCTTCAATAGAAGTTCATTAATTTCCATGCGAAAACATTCATTATCTTTTTCAACAGTAGGGTATTTCATAGATTTCACAATGTTAAAAGCTACTTCTTGATCATTAACTCTCAAAGTTAATTCTCCTTTTTGAACATCTATCATAGCTTTTCCAGTAGCTAAGAATGGTCTCCCTAGTTAACTCTCATTATTAATTCTCCTTTTTGAACATCTATCATAGCTTTTCCAGTAGCTAAAAATGGTCTCCCTACGATAGGTATTTCTTTATCTTCCTCCATATCTAAAACAATGAAATCCATAGAAAAGATAAATTTGTAGGTATTTCTTTATCTTTCTCCATATCTAAAATAATGAAATCCACAAGAAAGATAAATTTATCAACTTTTACTAACACATATTCCTCATTATCTAAAACAATGAAATCCACAGGAAAGATAAATTTGTCCACTTTTACTAACACATCTTCTCTTCCTCCATATCTAAAATAATGAAATCCACAGGAAAGATAAATTTGTCCACTTTTACTAACACATCTTCTATAAGTCTCTTAAGATATGTAACTGAATGATCTGCTAATTGAAGAGTTACAGAAGTAGGTGATACTTCTCCTAATCCTAATCATTTGAAAATTGGTAGAGGCATAAGATTAATGCTGGCTCCCAAATCACATAAAGCTCCTCCATAAAATTTTTAACCGATAGCACATGGTATAGTGAAGCTACCAGGATCTTTTAATTTTTCAGGTAGCTTTTTCTGAATAATTGCACTACACACTTTGCTAAGTGCAACAGTTTCGTTATCTGTGAACTTCCTTTTCTTGTTCAGAATATGTTTCATAAATTTCACATAATTAGGCATCTGTTCTAAAGCTTCTACGAAGGGAATATTTACTGTTAACTTCTTACGAATTTCTAAAAATTTGAAAAATTGTTTATTCTGCTTGTGTTGCTTCAATCTTTAAGGAAACGGTGGTGGAGGTTTCTCCACAGTAATCTTCATTGGTGTAAATGGATATTCTAAATCTGGGTATTCATGATCCTTTTCTTTTTCGGTATCCACTCTCTTTTTCAGTTTCCGTTTCTTTTTGCACCTTGTCTCCAATTCTTTTCCACTTTGTAATTGTATCACTTTTATCTATTCTTTCCTTGATCTTTAGGATTTGGCTCCACAGTACTCAGAAAAGTTCCTAATGTTCAGTTACTAAGCGCAGTAGCGATATGCCCTAATTGGTTTTCAATATTCTTAATAGCAGTTCCTTGTGCAGTAGCGATATGCCCTAATTGATTTTCAATATTCTTAATAGCAGTTCCTTGATTTTGTAACTAAGTAAAGTAGCAATATGCCCTAATTGGTTCTCAATATTCTTAATAGCAGTTCCTTGATTTTGTAATTTCATGAATTTGTAATTGATTTCCTTGATTCTGTAATTGTTGACCCATGTTTAATATCAGCTCTATAATTTGTAATTGATTTCCTTGATTCTGCAATTGTTGACCCATGTTTAATATCAGCTCTTCCCCTTAATTGGTTCTCAATATTCTTAATAGCAGTTCCTTGATGTTGTAATTGATTTCCTTGAATCTATAATTGATTTCCTTGATTCTATAATTGTTGACCCATGTTTAATATCAGCTCTTCCATAGATACGATTTCCTTGATTCTGCAATTATTGACCCATGTTTAATATCAGGTCTTCCATAGACATCTTCTTCTCCATAATTTGAGTGCTACTGTTAAATCTTGGAGGATAAGAAGGTCTATAGTTTACATTTCCTTGGTTGGATGAATTTCCTAAAGGGTTCACTAGGTTGTTTGCCCATTGTTGATTTGTAGAAGAATTGTTATTTCAATTAAATTTTGAATGATTCTTCCAACCTGAATTATAATGTTTTAATAAGGGTTGTTGGGTCTATTAATATCATTTAAAGTCTTATATGAAGGTTGAACATCCACAAATTGCCCAGATGAATTCTCTTCCATCATAGGAGGTGTCGATTTAAAGTCTCATATGAAGGTTGAACATCCACAAATTGCCCCAGATGAATTCTCTTCCATCATAGGAGGTGTTGGAGAATAATTCATCCCATAATGATCTAATTTGTTTGATATTCCAGCAATTTGTGAAGCTAACATAGATATTGCATCAGAATCATGAATACTAGCTACTCTTTTAGGATTCACTCATTTAGAGGGCCATTGAAAATTGTTGGTAGCCATCTCTTCTATTAACGAATAAGCCTCATCAAAAGGTTTTGANCCATTTCTATGTTTAGCAGTTTTGGATGGAGGGAAATATTTAGATAGAAATTTATATGAAAGTTCTCCCCAAGTTCTAATAAATCCTGGTGCTAACGAATTTAACTACATCTTAGCCTTATTCCTCAGTGAAAAAGGAAAAAGTCTAAGTCTAACAAAATCATTTAAGACTCTGTCATATTTAAAAGTAGCACATAGTTCTAAAAAACTAGCGAGGTCTAAGTTAGGATCTTCATTTGGTGTACCCCTGAATTGATTATTTTGTAACATTTCGATAATAGCAGGTTTAAGCACAAATTAATTAAGAGCTACATCAGGATTTTCGATAGATAAGTGAATTTCATCTGCTGTAGGATTTGCATAATCTCGTAGGGGTCTAGGTTGGTGTTCATTCTCTATTCCTTGATTATTCATGTTATTTTCCATTGTATCAGACTTTCTAAGTTCTCTTCTCATTTTTCAAATCTTTCTAACAGTGCGTTCTATTTCTGAATCATATGGTATAAGATTTTCAGGTCCAAATTTACGTATACAATTTGAAATCAGTACACAGTAAAACAATTACTAAATATGAAAATAATTTCGCAATTCAAGTAAAATTTTTTTAATAATCTTAATTTGTCTGTTACTCTAATTGTGATTTTTTTTTACTCACTCCCCGGCAACGGCGCCAAAAACTTGACCGCGACTATAGATATGCTTAAAATTAGAAGTGTTTAATACTGCTGCTAAAAGATTTAATTCCTCAGCAACTGTACCAAAACTTAATAATAGTTATAGATTCGATAAATATGGACGTAATAAATATTCAATAATTATAAAGTCACACTTATCAATGCAAGTATACGTATCGCTCAAGTAATATAGGGCTCTAATGGAGTCCTAGATATCGATCCCACAGGGAGTAAGTTTAGAACTACAAACTAAGATTTTAGAAAAGTAATACTTTAATCACAACAATGAAGTTCAATTTGCTTATCTATCACTAATAGGCAATTGAAATAAATATGTAATTTTAATAACTATTAAATAACTAATTATACTGATAAGGTTTTTAATGTGATATTCAATATAAAAGAAAGCATCCTTCTCCTTGTCAAGAAATTATAGCGAATGAATAAAGTGAATTAGTTCAAATTATATTGTGTCAAGTTGGAGCATACCTATTCTTTACCCTTTGGTCCAAGCATAAAGAACATTGACTAATCCTACGCTTGTTTACTAAATCCACGGCTAGCCTGGGAGGATACCGGCTCTCACTTCGGAGCTCCCACGTTCCTCTCACCTGAGGGCTAACATCTACACTTCAGCACCCGAACGATAGGACCGAATTGGGAATTTTAGTCTGTCACTCTAAAATCTCCAATTCTACGCCTAATAATATTATTTCTCTATTTATTTGCACCCAACTTCCAAGGGCTTTGACCTCCCTAAATCTTGGATGTAATCTTCAATTTAGTTGTAAAACTCAACATATTATAACAAATCAATTGGCCCGATTAAAAGTAAATTAAGAACAAAGTGAAAAGATCATCACAATTTCTTAAACATTTTCATGGCTTCACCAATTCAAATCACCATTTTACAAATCTCAAGACAAGGAGAACGACAGAGATAACAACTCATATCTCATGGGGAAAACACAACAAAACTCAGAATTCATATATAAAATCAAAGTCATAGACAGAGAAAACTACTCATAACTCATGGGGAAAACACAACAAAACTCAGAATTCATATATAAAATCAAAGTCATACAAACTACTCAAGTAAATAACTTATCTCTAATTTCTCCCCAAGAATACTCCTTGAAGTTCCTCTAAATCTCTTCCTTTTTTTACAGCACACTAAGTAACCTCTCTAATTTCTCCCCAAGAAAACTCCTCGAAGTTCCTCTGAATCTCTTCCTTTCTTTACAACATACAAAATTCCTCCTCAACGCGGCAAAGAGGAAGAAATTTCTCACTTTCCCTCCACTCTTACAATCTCTCAAAGAATTCCTCACACTTTTTACACTCTAGCAAACACTAATGGAACCTTTCTAACCTCCAGGAACTCTAGCCTCTCTCAATTTTCGATCAAAATCTTCTTTTAAAGTTTTCGATGAGCTTTTCCAAGAGTTGCCTAAGCATCCTTATAAATTTGTCCTTATCCAAAGCCTGATTGGTCATAACCGCCGAGATCGCCATCAACGGCCTCGAGGGCACCGTCGGTAGACCTTAATAAATTAATTTTGGAGTCTCGGGAAAATCTCGTCGTTGGCGAGGTCGATGGCGTCGTCGGCGCCCTAGTTCAATTCTTCACATTTTGGTCCTTTTCGCTCCAAATTTGCTCCTTTTTACACCTTTTTGCTCCAATGACCCTAATTCATCATTCCTACAACAAAACATCAAAAATAACTTTTTTTAAAGTGCAATATCATAAAAAATAGTATAAAATAGGTATGAAAATCTCAACATGTTTTCCTCTGGTCAGGTACCCAAGAATACTCTCGATAAAAGGAGTTTCGATTGGATTATTGTGAACCTGGGGAAATAAGTACTCAAAGGAAGGTTATTCCATGTGAGAACAGTTTTGATGCTTCAAAACTCATGCTAAGCCATTGGGCAGAGAGTGAGTCTCTCACATCCCAAATGGGTAGCGGCTCATTGGCACATAGGGCCCACAGAATAACCTAAATCATCTTGACGGGGATATCCCTACATGTCAAAGCACATCCGGGCCATAATGGCAGAGGATAAATCATCGTATCCTAAATGGGCGGTAGCTCATCAGCATCGGGCCATTAAAATGATATCAGCGAAATCAAGGAGTGACAGTGCTCAAAGGGGCTCGACAAGAGGAAGGTAGAGTGATCCTAAAAGGTAGAGGTAACTAGGACAAGGTACCATGGACCTGTCATATACAGCTACTAGGACCCTATGTCTTTCTAGTCGTTAAGTTAGTCGACCCAACACATCCTGAGATCCCGGTCGGCAATTCGTTAATTGCGTTGTTGACCTCACTTTTGGTTGAGATTTAGTTTTTCCCTTTTAGTATCCTATGGTCTAGTCATATGACTTTCCTACTGAATATTCTTAGAAAACTAGACATGGAACCCTCACCATTAGAAATTCTACACTCCTCTTTACTCAACTTGAAGTTCCACATATTGGTCCTAACCTCTAGCACTTAGTAGGTAGGGTCATTATAGGGGAACTCAAGATGAGTCACCCATTAGGACTGCTGGACCTTCGAGTTGACCCTGGGTGTTGGTCTAGTGCTTAAAGTACATACTTGCACTCACAACTAATCACTATCCTAAACTTAAACTTCTACGCTTTGATCCCTTGATACTTTTGGGAGACTCATGTAAGTGGTCTCCTAAACCCATTAACCCTGGGCTAGGGTTTGACTAAGATCACTACATAGAGGACCCAAAATAGGATTTCCATTGGTCCATGGCTTATTGATGGTGGTTGGCACTCCAACTCTACCAAGATATCCAACTTAGCCTTTTACCTCTAAACTCCTCCAAATTACCTAGATACCTTTGGGACCACAAATTTGGCCAAAATTTCCAAATCTACAAAAAATAATAAGCTTTACTCAAAAATCATTTCAAACACTTTGAAAACACCCAAACTACCCAAAATCACCAAAATTGGCCAAATTACCAAAATACCCCTCCTTACCCCAAAATTCCAAAATTTTGAAAAAATTGCAAAAAAGCCCAAAACCTCCAAAATATTCCCAATTACATTTTTCTCAACTATCACATGACCCAACTTGGCCAATTTGGCCATCTTTGTTGAAAACCCCCAAATTGCCCTTTAAAGGCCAATATTTTCCCCAAATTACTCCAAATGTCCATCAATTTGATCCCAATCTCCCCAAATTTCAATCCCAAACTCAAATTCACCTTCAATGTGACCAAAATAATTCAAATCCAAGCTCAATTTACCCATTCTTTGAGCCTAATTTTGATTTAGATCGATACCCCAATTTTGGCCCCATGACTTGGTTCCACCAAATTGAACTCATGGCCTACTCCATTTGCCACAATTTGAGTTGAAAAACCTTCATAACATCCCCATACATCGAACGTAACCTTCAATTGGCCTTGGTGAGACCTCAAGTTCATTTGATTTCAACCTAAGTCCAAAAGCTCCAAATTTGCCCCAAATATGTCATGTCTCAAAATCTCACCAAATTGAGGGTCTTAACCCAAAAATTTCAACTCCATCCCTTCCTGAAAAAGTCTTCGAAACACCTCCCTTGATAATTTGAACCATTCAATTTGAACTTAGCCCAAGGTTAACCCAACCTAAACCCATGTCTAGCCCAACATACCCAAATTTGACCAAATTCCAAAAATCCCTCAAGTTGACCTACCAATTGAACTCAAAATCACTTCAACCCTTCACCAAAAATCTTTATAACAATCATCTACATAATGTTGATCAATAAATTCAGGAAATTGACATTGCTAACCTAGCCCAAATCCAAACATTTGATCACTTGAACCCATATTGAACCTATGCATTAAAGATGGCCTAACTACCCCAATGTCATCAAATTAACTCCACCTCAGCCATGGGTTAGACCCTAAGACTGAGCCAAGACCCATCTAACCACCTAAACTAATCCATGGACCAAAGGTACCCTAAATTAAGGGATTTTATTTCCAAAAATTCACATGCTAAATTGCTTTAAATTGCATTAAATTGCTTTGACAAAACTAAACCCCATTGCATTAAATTGCTTTGACAAATTCCCCTGGATGCCCTGAGCTCCTAGCCACCTCCCCCTGCCATGGCCGGTCGGCCTAGTCGCCGGAGAAGCCAAAATTGAGTGCCACCCTCTCTTGAATTTGACCCAAATCAAACCTAGAGGCCAGCTTATCCAAACCAAATTGTAGAACTCCTCTGCCCTCCTCCTAAGCCCCACAATGCACCCAAACATTTGCCCTAAGAGCCACCCCATGGCCATTTTTATAAAAAATCACCTCCACAACCATGGGAGGTGTGCTAATATTTTCTCAAGGAGAGTTTCCCAAATCACTCACAGAGCTTCTTTGAGACCTCCACAACCCATTCCAATCACTCTATTGCCTTGATTCCCCTTGTGTAACCCTAATTTTGAGCTTAAAAATTAGGGCAGAAATAGGAGATCCCTAAAAACTCCACCAAACTTCAATTGCTTGTGCCCACACCTTCACAACAGCAAGAGAAGACAAAGCTCCATCAAATTACCCTCTGAAATAGCCTCTACAATAGTTGTAGACCAACACCCAAAATTGGTCTTGATCAAAATCATTCCTAGGCTTTACACCAAGACCAGAGGCTCAATATCTAACCTCCTTGGATCCCAAAGAATGTGCCAAGACCCTCTGATTGAAGCTTCACTTCTCAGAGCAAATGTATAAAACTTCTCTTATTCCCGAGCCTTATTGAAGTCTTTATTTGTTTTGAATTGATTTCATGGCATCATAACCGTATGGATATGTTCATCTAGTCTAGATGAGCATTTTTAACAAAAATTCACTTAATTTGGTTAAGGCATGAGAGAGATCTTACGGCTAGAAGATGGGCGATTCTCGGGCTAGGCTATCGGGGACGATGACGGGGAGCCCTCCGATCGCGCGTTTATCGGATGGACAGTCGAGATCAAGCCGGACAATGCTTCAGAACAAAAATTGCAGGCCGAGTCAGTGCTGAGGTGGACATTGGTGTCAAATGGGAGTGCGTCGCATGGAGCTTTGGAGTCGTCGTAAGTTGAGGTGGTGCTGCGCGTTTAAATAGATAAATAGGGGTTTAATTAATTCAAATAATGACCACTAACTTAAAAAATTAATATCTTGGTGTAGAAAAATCACAAAAATAAAATAAAAATACCCCCTTGCTCAGTGAACAGAGCAGAATAATGTAGAAATAATTTTAAGTCCATGTGATGCATATTTTATTTTTAATTAAATAAATACTGATTTAGTTGTTTTGATTCTCCATGCATGTAGTAATATCACAATGGAAATTTTAACATGTTGTTGCCCCTATCTTAGAAAATATTCTCTGATTTTTTTAAAGTCAGAGGAGGTCCCTGAATAGAGAATCACATTTTTCAAGTTTATGTGCATTATTTGCTTAAAATAATCATGGAAATTAGCATGTTGCTTNCCTATCTTAGAAAACATTCCTTTTTTTTTCAAAGTCAGAGGAGGTCCCTAGACAGAGAATCACATTTTTCAAGTTTATGTGCATTATTTGCTTAAAATAATCATGGAAATTAGCATGTTGCTTAGAAAAATCCAAGAAAATTTTGGAAGGTTAACTATAACTAGAGAACCTTAGGAAAAATTTTCATGAGCCAAGTCATTCAAAATACACCTAATCCTTACAAACCCTAAATCACTAAAATAATTAATTTTAGAAAATATAAAAAGCAAAATTACTTGATTTTTGATCTCCACCATAAAAATTCCAAAATATGTTGAGTTCATTTGGTAACTTAAGTTGATTTTTAAAGATAAATAACATTTNTTTACAAACCCTAAATCACTAAAATAATTAATTTTAAGAAATATAAAAAGCAAAATTACTTGATTTTTTATCTCCACTATTGTTTAGGATCCAAAGAACTCACCATAAAAATTCCAAAATATGTTGAGTTCATTTGGTAACTTAAGTTGATTTTTAAAGATAAATAACATTTTTGGCACTAAAATGATTTTTAATAATTAAGGACTCTTTAAACAAAGGGGTTTAGAAGGCCATTTAGGACTCTTTAAATTTTCATGTGGGGTCGGACCCCCAATAGGTGTGTTGGTGGACTAGTTCCACGTGGGCATTATCTGCCACTAAATAGGTCTCGCACTGGTTCCTAAAATACTTCGCATCTCCCTTTCAAATTTGATTTGCTATTCTACAAATTAAACTNCTAAGGACTCTTTAAACAGAGGGGTTCAGAAGGCCATTTAGGACTCTTTAAATTTTCATGTGGGGCCGGACCCCCAATAGGTGTGTCGGTGGACTAGTTCCACGTGGGCATTATCTGCTACTAAATGGGTCTCGCACTGGTTCCTAAAATACTTCGCATCTCCCTTTCAAATTTGATTTGCTATTCTACAAATTAAACTAAATCATGTTGTGCTGTGTGTACTTTGAAATATTCTTATATTAATTAAATTTTAGACTTTTTCTTAAACAAAATTTTAAAATACCCATAAATTAATACCCACCGGGTTTACATATCAACCTCTACTTTCAGTGCTTGCACTAAAAATTACGAGGTTTTTGGCCATATATTTATCCCCAAAACTTTCTGTTTTCAAGCGTGCTGCAATGGCCTACCCAACGCTAACCTTTCCCTGCAACCTGCCAACGAGTAACGAAGCCCGTAATCTCACTCCTACCATCAAATTTGGAGCCGGATTTAAAGATCTCGAGGTCAATCTCGGGANTTGTGTGTACTTTGAAATATTCTTATATTAATTAAATTTTAGACTTTTAATTAAACAAAATTTTAAAATACCCATAAATTAATACCCGCCGGGTCTACAGATCAACCTCTACTTTCAGTGCTTGCACTAAAAATTACGAGATTTTTGGCCATATATTTAACCCCAAAACTTTCTATTTTCAAGCCTGCCGCAATGGCCTACCGAACGCTGACCTTTTCCTGCAACCTGGCAACGAGTCACGAAGCCCGTAATCTCACTCCTACCATCAAATTTAGAGCCGGATTTAAGGATCTCAAGGTCAATCTCGGGAAAACCCCGTTTGTAGTGATGAAGATTGCCACACTAAAAATACAAGAGCCATCTGCAGAATTCAGTCTGAGCTGCCTTCAAGATTTTTTTGCCTACAAGAAGTCTAAAACTACTGCCATCGCGACACCTACCAAACCTGCTAGCCCCGCTGCTGCTAAGATGAAAGAAGTAATGATTATTGAGGATCTGATTGAGGGATTAACTGTCCCACCGCCCGTGTTTGAAATCGGATCAAGTTCAAGGACTGTGCCGCTGACCCAAACTCAAAAGAGGAACCACAACAGAAAAGTTCAGAGGGCCATCAAAGCCCAAGCTCCCAAGGAGACACCCGTTGAGGAGGAGCCTCATCAAGATGAAGAATTGTTACCAGAAATTTACCCACTCCTACGAGGGAGTAGATTCCATCCTCTGACAGATACCGATGGATATGAGAGTATCAGAAAGAATCGCTGTCGCATTACCACTACTTCATGGACACAGTAAGGAGAGAAAGAAGTTCACTCCTATCACTCGAGTCAGTGCAGTTTTCAGAAGACTAGCTACCAAAGAAGGATGTTCAGTTAGCGAGTTGCTTAAACGAGTGGGAGATGCAATTTCCTCTCGCATGAAGAAGGAAATTTTGAAAGACGTCAAGTCCGCCAGACAATCTCACAAGGCAACTGGAGTGCCACCTACTTGCATCCCCGTTTGGCTCATTTTAGGGAAGAGAGTGGATACCACAGTAATTACTACTGATCACACTGCCACCAGGACCGCAGGTCGTCGACCGGTTAAGTCAAAATCGTGTCCAAAAATCTTACCCGTTACCCATTATGGATACATTTCTACAATCCCAAAGGCCAAGACGAGACAATTACCTGGCATTGTAGCCGGTCTACACCACCGGGAGCATACTTTCCCTCGACATACCGATGTTTCTACTAAGATGCTCCGTCCTAAGACATCATCGTCGAAAAAAAAAGGTATGCGTACCCAAGGTTGCTTCACCGATACTGTCCGGTAAGCCTGTGGGATAAGAACATGGAATGAAACCAGGGTCTGAAATATCTGACATCGTCGCAATAATAGCCAAAAAAATGGAGGAGCAAGTAGAGGATGTCCATCAGGGTCCTCCAAATTTTAAAGAAATCAACGAATCGATAATTGAAGAGAAAGTTGAGAAACTCAAGATCAAGATTTCCAAGCTAGCTCAAGAACATAGAGTTCTCGTTGATAGCGATGATGAAAATTTTGATTACAATGATTACTTGGAGGAAGATTTCATGGATGTCCATGTAATTGAAACCAGAGCCACCACATCTATGCGCGAGGCTCAACCTCACACCAAAGAGAACGTCGTAGATGAGCTATGTAGGGTTTTCCTCCTAAGGGATGAGCAAGTTAGTCAACTAGAGAAAATAATAGAAGAAACGACCGCAGCCATCAACATAGTTCACTATTCAGGGGCAATCCTAAGTACCACAATTGGCTTCTCTAGAAATCAATCAACCAAAAATCATACACATCACGGATGAAAGGAGAGAAGTTGCTTCAGCAAACAGAGATGAGCAACATAGAAAGGATTCTCAATCAGGTTCTATACCAGAAAAGGAATTCAAGCAAATGGTTGAACAAGTGTGGGACGCTTTAACACAATCTAAGGGTGGTGCATTGGCTCTAAACGGTAGACCTTACCCGGAGGAGTTCGATGTCGTGCCTTTCCCCAAGGGTTTTGTGGCCCTAAACTTTAAGATATTCGATGGGATTGGAAATCCCAGACAGCATATAGCACATTTCTGAGCCAGTTGTGACAACATGAGAAACAATGAAGATGTACTCTTCCAGCAGTTTGCAGCTGCTTGTCAGGAATTGCTTTGGACTAGTACGTTGATTTGCCTAACGGGTTAGTTAAAATATTTTACGAGTTCGAACAGTTATTTGTGAAAAGATTTGTTGGGGCACAACACCATGTGTCTATTGGAGAGCTCATGATGGAAAAGCAAAAGCCTAACAAAACTTTGGTGCACTATATTTTGAGGTGGAGAAACCTTAGCATGAAATGTAAACCTCAGCTACATGAACATCATGTGATTGAAATTCTACTCAAGAGCATTCATGGGCCAATAGCTTTCATGCTTAAGGGACTCACCATCAAACCCTTTGAAAAGCTATGCGGTAAAGCCAGCAGTCTTCAAGAGAAAATAAAGCACATGGAGCCACACGAAAAGTCTAAGGTGACCAGAGTGTTTGAAAAGAAATCAGGAGTAGTAACGACCGTCGATAATGGAAAGCAGTCGATAAAGATATATGCAGAAGAGCCTTGCCAGTCTTCGTCAGAATACTCTCAGAAATAGAGTAGTCATTCCAACCAGCGACCGTCTCAAGAAGGATCACCTCAAACAAGGGATAAGAAAATGTCCCTGTCAGAGTGACATAAAATGATGTCTTCTTTGAAAGATGAAGCTATACCTAAAATATTCAGAAGTTTGATGAAGAAGCCCGAGTTCAAACTACCAGATCTGAAGAAGCCCGAAGAGGTAGATAAGAAGAATGAACCAAATTATTTCCCGTACCACCGGTTGCTCGATCACACTATAGAAAAATGCTTCATCTTTAAAGACTGGCTCGAGAGGAACTTTAAAGAAGAGAACATAACAATCCTGAAATAATATTTAAGAGAACCTGAAAAAGGTTCCATAAATATGATTTTGGACGAGCCAATCTCCCCAATAGATCCGTATACTGGAATAGATGGATGGAGTACAACTTGGGATGAACTTAAAAGGGTCCTCAATCAAATACAGGGTCCATCAAAATAATCTTGTGTGTATACCAGAGATGAAGAATGGAATGAGGTCTGGAGCAAATCGTCCAACAAAATACTGAACAAGATCCAATTTGCATCAAAACAGGCCTCCACTAAGAGTCCTCAGCATACCAAGCCCGAGATGAAGGTTTCATCAAGAGATCCATCATCTTCAAAGACAAAGAAAAAGAAGAAAAGGATCACTACAAAGATTGATAGCACAGGGGGTAGGATAGGGGCTGCCTCTACTAGATTGGTTTTCTCGGATTTGGGGAAGAAAATCCTCAAACCCTTGACTTGTTATGATTATCTTTGTGTCCCTCCAGGGTCTTATGAATATAATTATTGTGATTTCGGCTACGCTTTAACTGTTTTTGGTGATAACGTAACAGATTATGACCAATCTAACTTCGATCTTGATCCCCAAAATGATCCTCAAATCATACTCGAGTCTAATGAATTCGTTTACAAAGGCACCAATAACGAGGAGCCAAATCTTGAGCATCACGGTACACCGCTTACTATCAACTTAGATCTTTCCGACGAGGAGAAAGATACACCGGAAGATTCAACAAAGATATCTCAAGAAGAAGAAATCACAGAAGTTAACTTAAGGAGCGGAAAAGTGTTACCACCAAGAACAACTCCAAAAGATAAAGAAAAGCAAATAATGACCCGAGAAGAGAAACCTCCACTTCCACCAATGGAAGAACCACATAATCAAGATAAAATTGAAGGATCATAAATAGTAGATTACAACGTGCTAGCTCATCATANGCTGTGGGATCGAGATAAAGAGAAAAAGGGGTCTAGTCTGAGCTTAGCCCCAAATTGAAATCTAACATCCCACCTTGAGGATTTCATATGCTCATCATTTAACTTTTCTTTTATAATCTGCAAATGTTTACCTAACCCAATTATATCATTGCAATCAGTTATTAAGCTTTAGCAGAATTTGATCAGGTATGCTTTTATCTATTTAATTTCCGTACTTTATTTTCTGCATATTTCTTTTTATTTTGTACTGTACTGTACTTCGCTACATGTCTCATGCACTTTCTTACCGCATCTTATAGCGTAGTCTCTTCGTCTGTTCTTTGTTGTACTATATACATTTACTAGTATTCATGCTTTAGTTACTACCTTTTTAGTATGTTTCTGTAATCCCCTAGGATAGGCCGTTCGAGGCATGGTATTCTTTTATCTTGTATTCTCTCTTCTCTCACTTCTCTCCTCGGAATGATAAGACGACGTGGTCGGTTGACGATTCATCTCCGGACAACGGTCGAGACAACTAGCAAAGACGGAGGGATGAGCTTATGCAGAACCTCGATAGATTTAAATGACATACATATAGGACATCGAGGTTGTTTGTTTGACACGACGTAAATCCTCACATTATCTTTTAGGACTTTCTATGATTTTTATATCATACAATATAAGTCCTAAAATTTTTAGGATTCCGAGGTGGTCGTTTAGTACGACATAAATCCTCACATTTTCGAGGACTATTTGCATATGATTCGTAGATACAAGTCCCGAACATCTAAATAACTTGCAAGACTGAAATATCACATAATTTCTCTTTCAAATATGTAAAGGTAAACCATAGATTAGTTAGAGATGTCACTGATTCTTCTTCAGTATCATCGACATCTCCTACTTTCTAATCTTTTGGATTCTGAAAATAACTGTTCCTTTTTGAACATATACCATTTGACTTTTCCTATGAACAATCGTGGAAACTTGAACGTTGAATTCTTGAAAACGAATCCTCTGATCATTATTGAGAGTTTTCTTAGGTGACTTTGGTTGTCTAAGATGTAATTAACTATAGGGGCTTGCTCCTATAGGGAATTTAAGAACCTAGATTAATATAAACCCTATCTAACCTGTGTATTAGATAGGGGAATTTGTCGGCTGCAAATTTTGCAGACCAAAATAGAGTCATAACTTTTAATTTTAGATAGTTAAGCCTACCAATAAGTGATATGTCAATCCTTCAAGATGATATATCATTTATGGTATCGTGCNCCGAAAAAATATTAACAAAATTCAAAGATTGCTTCGCATGGAGTTACGATGAAATGTCAGGGCTGTCAGCAGAGGTTGCAATCCATAAACTCGGGGTGGACAAGAATATAACCCCAGTAAAACAAGCTCCCAGGAGAATGCGCCTCGAAATAGAACAGCAAGTCATCACCGAGGTGAAGAAATTAATAGACGCCAACTTTGTGAAAGAAGAGCAGTACCCCATATGGTTGGCTAATATTGTACCTGTTAAGAAGAAAAATAGACAGATTCGTGTTTGTGTCGACTTCAAAGATTTGAACAAGGCATGTCCAAAAGACTAGTTTCCACTACCCATACCAGAGATGATGGTGGATATCGCTTCAACACATGAAATTTTCTCCTTCATGGACGGATCGTCGGGATAAAACCAAATCAAGATGACTCCCTTGCATGCAACACTTACAGCATTCATAACACCGATTAGAATTTTCTGCTACACAGTGATGTCGTTCGATATTAGTTCTAATAAATTAAGATCATTTTCAATACAATAAGCCCAAGTCTTCCTAGGTCTACCTCTGCCTTTCTNGAATTTGGGCTTTTAATATTCTTTGCTACCTTTTATTCAAATATATGATGGAAATCATTTTTATGACTCGGGAAATATATTTGGTACGGTTCTTGCTCCCTGTTGTGGTTCGGTTTCGATCCCTGCTCTTTACTAGAATTGATTCTGATTTTTTCTTGTTGGGATTCAGTTTCGGTTCTTGCTCCCTGTTGTGGTTCGGTTTCGATCCCTGCTCTTTACTAGAATTGATTCTGATTCTTTCTTGTTGGGATTCAATTTCGTTTCTTGCTCCCTGTTGTGGTTCTGGTTTCTACTCTCAGTTAAATCTCATTTTTTTTTCTTTTTTTTTAGCTTGTTGCTGACCCTTATATATAAAAAAAAAAAACCTGCTGGAATTCATTTTATGGTTTGAAAATATACATTTGGGACTAAGTTTTAATGTTCTTTGCTGTGCTTTGTTCGAATACTTGCTGACAGTCATTTTTTTAAGGTTTGAAAAATGCATTTGGAATTTGGTTTTGGTTTTCTTTGCTGCTCCCATGTTCGAATATATATAGGAGATCATTTTAACACCTGTTTGGGGCCTGTTTCTATACTTCTTGCTACCTCTGTTTGAAGGTATATTGAGATCGATTGTTTGATTTTAAATAAACAGATGGGGGTTGATTTCTATGCTCATTGCTGCTTCATTTAAATGCATGAAATAAAGGAATATTTTCGATTTGAATATTTACTTTGGAATTGTAATTCCCGTACCTTTCGTTGCCTTATTTGAATGCATAAGCTGAAACTTTGGAGGGATGTTTATTTAATCCTTAAAGGTTGCTGGAATTGGCTTTCGGTATCAATTATGTGGATTTGAATTCGATAATACAAGAATGCAGCATATTTCTTTATGGAAAGTTCATGGGATTTACAATAGGGACATGTATATGTTAAAGTTTGAACTTAAGGTAGAAGATAGATGTTGTAGAAAGGATTAAATGATTGCTTCTCCCATTTCCTTGATATGAAATATATATACAAAATTTGTTGAATGAGAATATGAAATATTGAGGTGGTCTATTAGTTTGAGATGAGGGGTAACAAGCAATGATGCAAAAGAACCATTTGACAGCTTAGTTTATAGCTGAAATATAAAATCAATATTCAATTAGTGTGATGCCCTTTCACCCCTAGATCGTCAACAACTCTAGCCCTTTTTCAAAAGGTTCGAAAATCGGTAGCCAGAAAAAAAAAGAACAGATACTACAGACATTGCACAGATGCTACACCCATAAAAGAATAGATACTACAGACATTGCACAGATACTACACTCGCAAAAGAACAGATACGACACTATATTATAGACACCATACCCTGACTAATACATGCATACATTGGATATCACCTATATGTACATTTCATACATCACATAGTACATCTTGTACACCATACACAGATACACCACATATCTTTATTTGATGGATCTAAGTATTATCATATCACATTTTTATACTGCAGACACTATATCCACACACTACACCCTGCACAACAGATATTACATATCATGCATAGATACTACGGGTTTCACACAGATGTTATACTTGCACAAAAAATAGATATTACACTCATACACACTATATAGTTCACACACTACGCCATACACGATAAATATTACATTTCACAGGCACGTGTACTGCATGTTGATAAGTTCAGATACTACATTTCATGTATGGGTGCACTGCACTTTGAGGAGTTCAGATACTACTCCGTTCACATATTCACTAAACGACAGGGTTTGAGACTGTTTGATTATAGGGGTGATTCGTTGGTGGTCTCTAGTTGATGTTGTTAGGTTGATCTCGATATATCAGTTGTCTGTAGGATCGAGATAGAGAGAAAAGGGGTCTAGTCTGAGCCTATCCCCAAATTAAAATCTAAAAGCCCATCTTGAGACTTTCATATGCTCATCATTTAACTTTCTTTTTATAATCTACAAATGTTTACTTAACCCATTTATATCATATAATTGCAATCTGTTTTGAAGCTTTAGCAGAATTTGATCAGGTACGTTTTTTATTTATTTTCTGCATATTTTCTTTTATTTTGTACGTACTACACTTCGCTACATGTCTCATGCACTTTCTTATCAAATCTTACAGCATAGTCTCTTTGTCTATTCTTTGTTGTACTGTATACATTTACCAGTATTCATACTTTAGTTGTTACCTTTCTAATATGTTTGTGCAATCCCCTGGGATAGGCCGTTCGAGGCATGCTTTTTTTTTATTATTCCCTCTTCTCTCTCTCCTCTTCTCGGAACGAGACGATGACGTGGTCGGTTGATGATTCATCTCCAGACAACAGTCGAGACAACCACCAAAGACGGAAGGATGGGCTTATGCAGAACCTCGATAGATTTAAAAAAAATACCTATAGGACGTCGAGGTTGTTTGTTTGGCACGACGTAAATCCTCACATTATCTTTTAGGACTTTCTACGATTTTATATCGTACAATAAATCCTAATTTTTTTAGGATTCTGAGGTCGTCGTTTAGTACGACATAAAGCCTCACATTTTCTCAGGTTATTTGCATATGATATACATATGTAAGTCCCGAATATCTAAATAATTTACAGGATTAAAACATCGAATAATTTCTTTTTCAAATATATAAAGCTAAATCATACATTAGTTTGAGATGTTACTGAATCTCCTTCAGTATCTCCAACATCTCCTACTTCTCGTTCCTTTGGATTCTAAAAATAATTATTCCTATTTGAACCTATCTCATTTGACTTTTTCCTATGAACAATCGTGGAAACTTGAACGTTGAATTCTTGAAGACGAAACCTCTGATCATTATCGAGAGTTTTCTTAGGTAACTTCGGTTGTCTAAGATGTAATTAACTATAAGGCTTGCTCCTATAGGAAATTTAAGAACCCAGATTAATTTAAACCCTATCTAATCTGTATATTAGATAGGGAAATTTGTCGGCTATAAATTTCGCAAACCAAATAGTCATAAACTTTTAAGTTTAGATAGTTAAGCCTACCAATAAGTGATATGTCAATCCTTCAAGATGATATATCATTTATGGTATCGTGCTCAGCTGTTTAAACTATTAAATATATGAGATCTATTCGGTCTCATTTTAAAAAAAAAATAAAAGGATACCATTTTCACAAAATTAAAATTACATTATACATATATATATATATATATATTAAATTCCAAAATTTAAATTTTAAAATCTTATTTTCGAAAAAAAAATAGCCGACATGCATATCTTTTGGGATGCATGACTTCAGTAACATGCAAAAGAGAAACATTTGAAACTAAAGGGGTAATTATGAGTACGAGGCCTATTTCATATAATAATTGAATGGAACTTTTCCCTTGCGGGCAGTCAATTGTCATGTGATATAAAAAAATTTGCATGAATTGCTTCTAAAAGGTAGCAAATCCAAGAAAACTTCTAATCTTAATGATTCAGCCATTCTAGGATGGTTTTAGACCTTTAAATCACCCATTTTAATGTCTTATTAACTCAATATAGTCCAAAGCACGTTTTTAATGTCAGAAAGCTGTGTTTCTTTAGGTTGGATCTCTCTCGTGGATGAAAGACCTTCTGAGAGATCCTTAGACTAACTTAAAGAACACTTCTACTAGAAGTTACAGCTCCTCCATTGCTAGCGGGGAAGAAACATTAAACCAAAAGCAATCAATGTGTAAATCTTATAATCCTTTTATGACAATCCTGTTAGGCACATTTGTTATAAAGAAAGACTCAATTTTAAAAATCAATGGGTTTGCACTTACTTTTTCAAAAGAAAATAAAAATAACATGATTTGCTATCATTATCGGCATAATTGAGCCCCACGTATGCATCAAGTTGTTGTTCCACTATTAATACAGGCCACTAGCTTTCCTTCTTGCTGCTACAAAATCTAATTCAACTCACCAAATTTCCCAAGCTCATAAAACATAGTAAGCCCTTAATTTTTCATAAGAGAAAAGATAGATCGACATTTATCAATTAATCACTGTAGCCTCCTCAAAGGTGACATTTCGAACTGTACTGATTTGGCAATTAGAGACTACTTAAAACCATCTTGACATTGTAAACTCTATCTTAAACATAGAACCACTTAAAAAACATTTTTAAATTGATAGAAAGGTGATATTAGTACTTATCTTATCTATATTAGATAGGAAAGTTGATAACACTCACCAACTAATTTATCTTCATTAATTCCTATCTTGGGTAACTATAGTGGACCTAGAACTAAAGGTGCATAAGCATCATTTTGCAGTAGATAATAGTCAATTTCAGGCTTCTCATCACCAAACTTTAGTTCTTTGTATCATTCTCAAGGAAAAAGATAAGCATAATCCCTAGTAATATATTTCCAAAATAGAATCAAATATATGACAAATATGTATTTCTACTTGTAAAATCTATAGAGTGCACACAACTTCTTAATGTTGAATAATTACACGACACGCGGCCTTGTACATCAAGCACTTGTCACGGCTCATTCCACTTGTGGAATAGGCACAAACACGGTCCCAATGCTTTGAGTAGTTTTTTTAAATGTTTTTTTGACATTGTATCTACATTAACAAGGGGAGTTAAAGTAATAAAAAATGGTGTGAATCTAAAAATACAAGACAAAGAATGTTGATGTATTTCAAAGTGAGATGGCTGCCTGAACCCAAACCTAAAACATTCACATAATGTTGGAATTTCCTCAAGCTGCACAATACCCCCATGAATTTAAGGATCCTCACTAAGCCAATCCCAACAAGAATAGGCGTTAATAACTAGTCATAACAATAACAACAAAAAGCCTTTGTCCCACTAAGTGGGTTGGGCTACAGGAAGCTTTTTTCCACATTGTGTCCAATCAAGTGTCATACTTTCATTTAATTCTAATAAATTAAAATTATTTTTTATACAACATGCCAAATTTAGGATTAATCACAAATGGAAAATAATCATCATCCTCATTGGCAAGGTGTGACAACTAGAAATAAACCCAATAAATAGAAAAAAAAAATGACAAGCAAATGACACATCATAGGTTGTTGACCTTATTCACATTCTCGATAAGTTCATGAGCTTCAAAAAAAAATAAAGCTAAGGTCCTCTCGAAACTATCACGTCTACTTTTCAAGGTCAACTCTAGACAATCACAAAAGCCAAACATTACAACGCAGACATATAAAATAACAATCAACATGCCTCAAAGCATCATTCACATGTTGAAACTACAAAGCTTTATTTTCCATCTCCATTGAAAGCTTAACTCCTAGTAAAAGCAACACTTGAAAAGGTACCAAAAATCTTAACATATGTAATGGAAGAGGACAAACCACTATCAAATTAATACCAACATATTTTTCAACTATTTAATGTGAGGCTAAAGTCAATATTTTGATATCCCTTAAACAGAGTTTATATGTAAATCCTGCAAGTTATTCCACGTTACAACGTACAAAAACAATACAATAAAAACAAAAGCTACCACCTAATTTAACTAACCCTTTCTGCATGATTAAAGAAATAAATGAAATAGACATAGAAGGCATATAGGATTAAGATGCCATGATGTTATGATTGCATGTCGAAACCACTCACAAAAATTTTAAAATAAAAAAAAATCTCTATCTTTTCGATCATTAACCTTGTTTAAATTTAATCAACCAAATATCAAGAAATATGTTTTATCTATTATGACTGCCTAATTGCTTTAAGAGAATGATAGATAATCATTCTATGTGAAGAAGAGTACATTAAAAAGGCTCGTGGATTAACCATTTAAATCAAATAGATGAAATGTCTGAATAAATTAAAAAATGAACAGAGCCTAATAAATTATATCAGAATTTCTAAAAGATTTGATGAAGTTTTTTCATCTAAGTTTTTTTTAATATGCAAACAGCACTCATTTTGATTTGTTATATAGGATTAACATCCACGCGTGAATCTTATCGGAATATGAAATCCCATGCATGGGATTTTCTAGGTATGGTTTCAGTCTGAGCACAAGAATCCGCTCATGAGCTTGAAGAAGTGCACTCTGATCATCAATTTACCTATAACAGAGTCAGAAGTAGCAGATTGATGCCCTTTTCATCTAAATTTGGGATTTAGATTCTTATAACTATACACAGTATGAGAGTCTCGCCAGTAAATGATCATACAGATACGCATGGAGAAATCAATTCGGTCTCAGTCACGAAGTGAGAAAGGAATAGTAAACATTCAAATCAATGAAAGACTAGGGTAGAGCAGTACCCGCGAATTCGCCATGACGATGCGTTCGAGCTCGTCTGCGGGTGAAGTAAAACCCTATGACAGAAAGAAATGTTTCTCATCGGCCGAATCGGTAACCCGAGAGGACGATACCGCTTGTCCCGGCCCATTAGCGGACGTGCTATGATTGGTAAAAAGAAAATAAATTAAAACTAAGAAAAAATTATATATAATATATATGCATATATACATAAATACATACATATTTAATACATAAATTTCAAATTGTTATTGTTATGCGCCAACAAATTTTCATCATCAAAGACGAATCACGAGGCATAATTTGAATCTCGATGTAATCTTCTGAGCAAGAACCATTCAAACTTCAATTAGGAGTCATCCAGAGCTCTCGCTTCTGCAAATTTATAGTCAAACAAAATTGATCGATTAGATAAACCGAATGATATCAAAATTAGTCAAATTGGAGTCAAATCAAGCTTAGATCAAGTCATTAAACCATCGTTGCAATATTTTCGGACATAGTTTGAATATTAAATGGATGTTGGATCTAGTGAGCTCATGGTTGAATAGAATGTATTAGCAAGACGATTCCAACCAGACTAATATTTCTCAATTCCGACACAATTAAAGCAATAAAATGTCCATCAAATGTTGTTTAATCGAATAATGCTCTTCGAACCATCCGATCAAAATAGTTTATATTTTTGCATTAATTAAACACAAAACACTATAAATATAGCATTAGTCTTCTCGTGAGGGCGGAAAGACTCGAGTCTTTAAAGAGAACTTGAAGCTTTGAGAAAGATCTTTGTCATTGTCGATCGTTGTCGGTCGTCATCGACCATCACCGACCTTTGTCGATCACTACAAACTATCGTCGACCACTTCGGACCGTCGTTATGGCTGTAAACGAGCCGAGCTTGAGCGAGCTCAGGCTTGGCTCGTGTTCGGCTCGTTCGAAATAGCTCGTGTTCGAAATCGGCTCGTGAACAGTGTGTTCGTGTTCGGCTCGATTTAAATATTTGTGTTCGTGTTCGTGTTCGGCTCGAAGTTGGCTCGTTAAACTAAAATTGAAAAAAATAGATGTAAAGTATGGGATTCGAACCTAGATCAAATCTATACAAAAGAAAACACTAACCACACTGTCACATGAGGTATTATGATTTAAACTTAGACATAAATATATATAATATATTATTGTATAAATAATATATGTAATATATTGTTAGATAAAAAAATTATATAATTTTTTTTCGAGCCATTTCGAGTCGAACACGAGCGAACAAACTGTTGTTCGTGTTCAGCTAGTTAACATTTCGAGCTTAAAATTTGTTCATGTTCAGACAAGCGAGCCAAACATGAGCTGTTCAAGAACAACGAGCCAATTTGACAGCTCTAACCATCGTCAACAACCATCAATCGCCTCCACGCACAACGGTCATCGTTAACCACTACCGACCATCATTGACCACTGCCGACCGTCGTCAATCACCACCAATCGTCGTCGACCACCACCAATTAGACACCGCGTGGGACAAAGAAGTCTTTGCAATCATCAACCTAAATGAATTTTTACAATTAGACTAGGCCCCGTTGTATTTTCTCTTTATGGGTCTTTCCACGTAAAATATTCTGATGTCATTATTAATTGTTTTCATTGAGTGTGTGCTTAAATCCAATGCAACGCTACGATGATAATTCATTCATCTACCGTCACAAATTTTCTAGCACGCATCAAATATAAAATTTATGCTTAAAAAACAAGAAAATAATAATGATAATATTCATGTAACATTAAAGTTTGAATATTATAAATACTAAAATTTAATTTTTGGTATTATATACATATATACAACAAAATCATCGTGTTAATGCTTTAAAATTAAGAAGGGAAATTTATAGACATATCACCTATTTTAAAAGTATTTATATATATTATACCTACAATTTAATATTTACACTTTTAAAACCTTAGTATCATAAACAAAGGACTGAAAATTAATTTTAATTCCCCCTTTAGAAAGACAATTATCTCCTATGTGATGTAAAAATTTGAGTGGTATAGATGTAAATATAAGATTTTAGGTGTTATACATGTAAATACATAGGAATTATGTGGGTAACAAATTTACAGCTATTTCTTGCATGATAAACCAAATTTAATATTTAATTCTCATGTCTAACGACATTCAACATTTAACATATTTATTATGAGCAATTATAACAAATTTATTTTCAAGTAGATATATTTTGGTTGGGAGTTTAAAGACCGAGCAAATATCACGTACAGCAACCACACGTTCGAGCAATACTTTGGATGGGCCGTCATGTGATACACGACGACCTAACAATATTCGAACCCTCTGAACATAAATACAATATGATTTTATTGAAAATTATAGCTACGTTAATAGAAACTTATCAAGTTAAAAGTTATAATTTCATTAAAAAAATTCTAATCTCCAACATGCACTCAAATCTAATAATCATACAAAAACATGTATATTTAACTAAGCCATTTATTTATTCATTATTCAAGACACAAACCATACATTAGCCGTCACACATCATCCATGACAAGCTTAGCTTCATTTCCCACAGACTCAGTACCCGCCGCTGCCGCCGCCGCCAAAGCTCTTGCTGCACGGCGGCCCGACGGCGCACATGATAGGAAGGAAAACACCTCTCATCATCATGTCCTGACACCTACCATGACACTGACCGCCCTCCATCTCCTTCATCATCATCGCGCCCGTCATCATCTCTAGAAGCTCACACCGACACGTGTCTGAAACCTGCCGGAGCTGCTCGCAGCATTCCGGTGGGTTTCCGGCGACGTCGCTCCCGTGCTTGATGAATGTGCGGCAGATGGCGAGGGGGTACGTCTGCAACTCTTGGACGCACTGTTCGTATTCGGTGATCGGTTCGGCGGAGTGGAGGAGGGGGAGGAGGAGGAGGAGGAGGGCGGGGAGGAGGAGGGAGGAAGTTATGCGTGTGGTAGCCATTGTTGGTTATGTG
>JXCR01148859.1:697360-728071 GCA_002079205.1 Phalaenopsis hybrid cultivar
TTGACCGGATCTCAGAAGAGAAACCGCAATAGGAAAGCCCGAAAAGCGGCTAAAAGACAGATGCCTGAGAAAATACCTACTGAAGAAGGACCTTATCAAAAGGAAGAGGAATTACCAGAAATTTATCCAATGTTGAGAAGAGGTAAATTCTATCCTCTTATGAATACTGAGGGACATGAAAATGTCTAAAAGTTTGCTGTTACTCTGCCAATCTCTCAAGAACAGAGTAGGGAAAGGAAGGAAATTCATCCTGTTTCTCAAGTCAGTACNTAACGCTCTACTGGGTCGACCATGGATTCATGAGCACAATATAGTTTCATCATCTCTACACCAGTGCATCAAATACCGTAAAGATGGTCAAGAAAATTGCATCAAAGGAGACCTACAACCATTTTCAGTGCATGAAGTTGGTATCCATGAAGATGTTGCCTATTACGCGGTTCCAAAGAAGACTTTCTTCTCTCATGAAGTTATCATAAAGAAAGATGAAGATTCAGAAGAACTACAAAGAGGAGGCCATTCAACTCCACTTCAGTAATCTTCCATCACTCCCTTACAATGAGTTGGTGAATGTTCTTTTAGTTCGTGCACCCGAGGTTGAGGCTGGGGACGTGGACGAGGAAGGATCAACTTAATCGTTGAACAAACTAGGCCAACCATCAACATTGGTAATGAAGATAGTTCTGAAGATGAGATAATGATGATAAGATAGAAGAAATATCAGTACGAGATATCCTTAGAAGATTCAGAAAAGAATGAATATGAAACAATGTATGATCGGATAAACCACTATTTGAATGCTATGACCCTTACTCGGATTCCCCCTTAAAAGGTCGAGAGTTTAGAGGTCAAGGAATTCCGTAGTTTTGGTTCAAAGCCGATCAAATTTTACTGTGCTTCCACTTTTACTGAGCTTGAAGAACATGTTAATTCGGATGATGATTCTAATGAATTAATGGAATTGCCTTTTGGTTACTTCTCGCCATGTGTTCAAAAGTTAATTCAACAGGGCACTTACCAAAATAAATGCCAAAATTTGAACTCTAAATTCAAAAGAGGGTCTCAGATTTGGTACAATTCGACCAGTTGATGATGCTGAATTTTGTATGGTTGTTACTGGTGAGTCAGAAGAGGATTGCATCGATATAGAGGCTGACTCTAATGATTAACCAATAGAAGATGCTTCACCGGAATTTGAGGAGGAAATTAAATTTACCGTTGATGAATTAAAGAGATTAACCTCGGGACTGAAGAACGACCTCGACATACATTTATAAGTTCTCTACTTAATGACGAAGAATCTGCAGAATTGATCAAACTATTAGTAGAATTCAAAGATTATTTCGCATGGAGCTACAATAAAATGCCAGGACTGTCCGCAGAAGTTGTAGTCCATAAAATCTGCATGGAAAAGAATATAACCCCAGTAAAACAAGCTCTCAGGAGAATGCGCCTCGAAATAGAACAACAAGTCATCGCTGAGGTGAAGAAATTAATAGACGCCAACTTTGTGAAAGAAGAGCAGTACTCCATATGGTTGGCTAATATTGTACCTGTTAAGAAAAAAATGGACAGATCCGTGTTTGTGTCGATTTCAGAGATTTGGACAAGGCATGTCTAAATGACGAGTTTCCACTACCCATATCAGAGATGATGGTGGATATTGCTTCAACACATGAAAGTTTCTCCTTCATGGACGGATCGTCGGGATACAAACAAGTCAAGATAGATCCCGAGGATGCAACACTTACAGCCTTTAGAACAAAGATTGAAATTTTCTGCTACATAGTGATGTCATTCGGACTAAGGAATGATGGAGCAACATATCAGCGTGCAATGTCAAAGATTTTTGACGGCTTCATTCACAACCAAGTAGAATGCTACATAGATGATTTGGTGATCAAAAGTAAATGTAAATAGACAATTTGTACGATTGGAGGATCGTGTTTGAACGGTTACGATGATATGACCCTTAAAGTGCGCCTTCGGCATTACCTCCGGGAAATTTATGGGATTCATTTTCCGTCATTGGGGAATCAAGATCGACCCGAATAAAATTAAAGCTATCTTAGAAATGCATCCTCTTAAAACTTTGAAACAACTACGTTCCTTCCAAGGGAAGTTAGCATATCTGAGATGCTTTATTTCTAATCTCTCAGGTAGGTGTCAACCTTTCTCAACATTAGTTAAAAAGGATGCCAAATTTATTTGGGAAGAGAAATGCCAGCGGGCCTTTGAGAATGTTAAACAATATTTAATGACACCTCCTATCTTGGCAGCCCCTATCCCAGGGAAACAGTTGAGACTTTATACCGCGACTTTAGATGACTCTCTTGGAGCTCTCTTAGCCCAAGTCAATGATGAGGGTAAAGAAAATGCACTCTACTACTTGAGTCGTCGTCTAGTATCGATGGAGATAAGGTATCCAGCTATCGAGAAGCATTGTTTGGCGTTAATTTTTGCAGCTCAAAAGCTTAGACATTACATGCTTTCTCATAAGATTACCCTAATTTTCAAAGTTAATCCATTGCAATATCTGATGGCCCGACCAATACTCTCCAGACGTTTAGAAAGACGATCAATGATCTTATTGCAATTTAATTTAACTTTTGTTCCCCTCCATGCTACCAGAGAACAGATACTAGCAGACTTTCTCGCCGCTCACCCACTACCAGCTGGGTCCTCTCTCAACAACGAGTTACCAGACGAGCAAATACTACAAATGGAATTCTCCAGTGCGCAATGCTGAGAAATGTACTTCAACGGTGCTTTATCAGCTAGAAAAGACAAAGGATCAGGCACAGTTATACCAGGTAAAGCAGGGATCGGTTTAATCTTTATCACGCCAGATAAGGGTATGTTGAGGTTCTCATACCACCTGAAAGAGCAGTGCACCAAAAAATGAAGTAGAATATGAAGCTTTAATCATCAGGTTGGAAGTGGCAATCTCAATGGATATAACAAACATTGTCTTCTACGGTGACTCCCAACTCGTCATCCAACAAGTCGCAGGACAGTACAGAATTTTGAAACTAAGGTTAGCAGAATACCATCAGTACACGATGAAGCTCCTGGAGCAGATTTCTGATGTGACTTTCTATCGGATTCCTGTGGGAGATAATGCCCATGCCGACGCTCTAGCAAAACTTGCTAAGGAAATGGCATGTCCCCTGGAGGATTCTATTGAAGTCACAGTGCAAGGAAGACAAGTCTTGTCTCGGATCGACTTTGAAACTCTTCACAAGCTTGGAAAGAAGAAACAATAAAAACAGTTGCATACATAAACAAAGATTGGCATAAGCCATTAATAGAATATTTGCATACTGGAAAACTGTCAGAAGACAAGTCTGAGGAGCACCACATCACAAGAAGGGCCATGTCTTACGCCCTGATGGGAAACATTCTATACAAAAAATAATTCAATCAGATGTGGCTAAGGTGTTTGAGCAGAGCCGAAGCACAGAATATTGTCAAAGAGGTACATGTCGGATTGTGTAGCGCTCACCAGTCAAGGCCAAAAATGAGAATGAAGACCAAAAGACTCGGATATTATTGTCCACCAATGATGTCCGATTGCATGGATACAGCCAGAAAATGTCACCAATGCCAAGTTCATGGGGTGGTCTTACACCAGCCTCCAAATGTGCTACACCCAACTGTTGCCTCGTGGCCATTTGAGTGTTGGGGAACGGACATAATAGGTCTGATAGACCCTCCATCTTCCAAAAGACACAGGTTTATACTTATCGCTACAGATTATTTCTCCAAATGGGCAGAGGCGGTACTGTTACGTGAGGTTACAACACAGCACATCCTTTAATTTTTTAAACTCCAAATCATCTACCATTTTGGAGTACCGCAAAGAATAATTTCCGACAATGGGATAGCTTTCAGAAGCACAAAGATCAACAATTTTGTCAAAAGACATGGGATAGATTGGAGATACTCTACGATTTACTATGCTAGAGCAAATGGTCTGACTGAAGCTTTTAAAAGACACTGGTACAGATTTTGAAGAAAACACTCAGAACAAATGGTCTGGACTCAGGCTTTCAACAAAACACTGGTCAAGATTTTGAAGAAAACACTGGATGAAAACAAAAGGAATTTGCACAATAAACTATTAGAGGCCTTGTGGGCCTATCGGACGACTTTCAGGACTCCCACTCAATATACACCCTATATGCTCGTGTACGGGTCTGAGGTCGTGCTACCGCTAGAAATCTAGACACCATCTCTCAGAGTCACTGTTGCCAATCAACTCACTACAGGAGAAAGTGCAAAACTCAGACTTGAAGAACTAGAAAGTCTTGAGGGAAAATGACTAGAAGCACAACAACATTTGGAGCTTTACCAAGCGAAGAAGGTACAAGCCCATGACAAATTGGTCCGCCCAAGGACATTCAAAGTTGGTGACCACATACTTGTGCTTAAAAANTTTCAACACACTAAATAGGACGCAGCGGAGAAAAATGATTCATGTAGCCGACCCCACGTAGTGGGATTAAGGCTTTGTTGTTGTTGTTTGAAAAAGGATTCATGTAGCCGACCCCACGTAGTGGGATTAAGGCTTTGTTGTTGTTGTTGTTTGTTATTGTAGTGATGTTGTTCGACCTAAAGAATGCCGATGCAACATATCAGCGTGCAATGATGAAGATCTTTGATGACCTCAGATATGCTAACCAAGTAGAATGCTACGTAGATGATTTAGTCATCAAAAGTAAATAAAAAATAAACCATTTGTACAATTTGAGGATCGTGTTTGAACGGTTACAGCGATATGACCTTAAAATGAATCCCTTAAAGTGCACCTTCGGCGTTACCTCCAGGAAATTTCTAGGATTCGTTGTCCGTCATCGGGGAATCGAGATCGACTTGGATAAAATTAAAGCTATCTTGGAAATGTCTCCTCCTATAACTTTGAAACAACTATGTTCCTTCCAGGGGAAGTTGACATATCTGAGACGCTTTATTTCTAATCTCTCAGGTAGGTGTCAGCCTTTCGACATTAATAAAAAAGGACGCCAAATTTATTTGGGAAGAGTCAGCGGACCTTTGAGGACGTTAAACAATATTTAATGACACCTCCTGTTTTGGCAGCCCCTATCCCATGGGCATTTGAGGACGTTAAACAATATCTAATGACACCTCCTGTCTTGGCAGCCCCTATCCCAAAGAAATAGTTGATACTTTATACCGCGGCTTTAGATGACTCTCTTAGAGCCCTCTTAGCCCAAGTCAATGTGAGGGTAAAGAAAATGCACTCTACTACTTGAGTCGTCACCTAATACCGATGGAGATAAGGTATTCAACTATCGACAAGCATTGTCTGCCGTTAATTTTTGCCGCTCAAAAGCTTAGACTACATGCTTTCTCATAA
This sequence comes from Phalaenopsis hybrid cultivar, assembly GCA_002079205.1. Classification (NCBI taxonomy): domain Eukaryota; kingdom Viridiplantae; phylum Streptophyta; class Magnoliopsida; order Asparagales; family Orchidaceae; genus Phalaenopsis; species Phalaenopsis hybrid cultivar. Next base: position 702,741 of record JXCR01148859.1, read on the forward strand.
GATTACCCTAATTTTGAAAGTTAATCCATTGCAATATCTGATGACCCGACCAACACTTTTTGGACGTTTAGTAAGATGGTCAATGATCTTATTACAATTTGATATAACTTTTGTTCCCCTCCGTGCTATCAAGGGATAGATACTAGCAGAATTTCTCGCTGCACACCCACTGCCAGCTTGGTCCTCTCCCAACGACGAGTTACCAGATGAGCAAATACTACAAATGGAATTCTTCAATGCGCAATGCTGTGAGATGTACTTTGACGGTGCTTCATCAGCCATAAAAGACAAAGGCTCAGGCACAGTTATACCAGGCAAAGCAAGGATGAGTTTGATCTTTATCACGCCAGATAAGGGTATGTTGAGGTTCTCGTACCACCTGACAGAGCCATGCACCAACAATGAAGCAGAATATGAAGCTTTAATCACCAGATTAGAAGTGGCAATCTCAATGGATATAACAAACATTGTCATCTACGGTGACTCCCAACTCGTCATCCAGTAAGTCGCCGAACAATACAGAATTCTAAAACCAAGATTAGCAGAGTACCATCAGTACACAATGAAGCTGCTGGAGCAGATCCCCGATGTGACTTTCTATTGGATTCCTAGGGGAGATAATGCCCATGTCAATTCTCTAGCAAAACTCGCTAAGGAAATGACATGTCCTCAAGAGGATTCCATTAAAATCACAATGCAAGGAAGACGAGTCTTGTCTCAAATCAATCTCAAAACTCTACACAAGCTCGGAAAAGAAAAAGCAAAAAATACAGTTGCAGACATCAGTGAGAATTGGCTCAAGCCATTAATAGGATATTTGTATACTGGGAAGCTACCAAAAGACAAGTCTGAAGCACACCATATCACAAAAAGGGCCATGTATTATGCCCTGGTCGGAAATGTTCTCTACAGAAGATCATTTGACCAAATGTGGCAACAGTGTTTGAGTAGAGCCGAAGCACAAAATATTGTCAAAGAGACACATGTTGGATTGTGTGGCACTCACCATTCAGGGCCAAAAATGAAAATTAAGAGCAAAAGACTCGGATATTATTGGTTAGACTTAATGTCCAATTGCATGGATACAGCCAGAAAATGTCACCAATGCCAAGTGCATGGGTGGTCTTACACTAGCCACAAAATGTGCTACACCCAACTATTGCCTCGTGGCCATTCAAGTGTTGGGGCACGGACATAATAGGTCGGATTGACCCTCCATCTTCCAAAGGACACAGGTTTATACTTGTCGCTACAGATTATTTCTCCAAATGGGCAAAGGTAGTACAGTTACATGAGGTTACGACACAACACGTCCTTCAATTTTTCAAAAGCCAAATCGTCTACCGTTTCGAAGTACCTCGAAGAATAATTTCTGACAATGGGACAACTTTCAGAAGCACAAAGATCAACAATTTCTTCAAAAGACATGGGATAGATTCGAGATACTACGATTTACTATCCCATAGAAAATGCTCTCGTTGAAGCCTTCAACAAAACACTGGTACATATTTTGAAGAAAACACTGGATAAAAAAAAGGGGTTGACATAACAAACTATTAAAATCTTTATGGGCCTACCGGATGACTTTCAGGACTCTCACTCAGTGTACACCCTATATGCTCATGTACGGGTCTGAGGCCATGTTACCACTAGAAGTCCAGACACCGTCTATTAGAGTTGTTGTTGCCAACGGGAGAAAGTGCAAAACTAAGACTTGAAGAACTAGAGAGTCTCAAGGGAAAATGACTAGAAGCACAACAACACTTGGAGCTTTACCAGGCAAAGATGGTACAAGCCCATGATAAATTGGTCCGCTTAAGGACATTCAAAGTTTGTGACCTCGTACTTGTGCTCAAAAGGCCTATTCTTTCACGCCGCAAAATAGGTGAAAAATTCGAGCCAACTTGGGAGGGACCATTTGTCATTGAAAAGGTCTACATAAGAGGAGCCTACTAGTTAGTGGACTTCCAGGGCAAAAGACCCATGTTACCAATAAATGGATGATATCTGAAAACCTATTACGCAACCTGATGTCGCTTGCCTTTGCTTGCTTTGAAACTTTAAAAGCTTTGATTGTTTTGGGGTTATTTATGTGGCCAAATGTCTATGACCGGGTCCAAATTTTGTAATTAACCTTAATATAATGAAAATTTTGAGAAAGAAATATTTTAAACTTCAAATTTTCTCCTTTCTACCTTTTGAGTATAATGTTCCACAAAAACTTAAATAAAATTCATACATAAATAAGAAATTCATTTCACTAAAATAAGTTAAAATTCACTTTATTAAATACTTTATTTTGTTCTTGTTCATGCCAAGTGTTGGCCCACTGACGCTTTTCCTATCATCTGCAGAAAAATGTCGGGACAGAGGCTGATCTTTGCTTTCAAGGTTGGCTGGAGCCTCGCACTAAATGAGGAGATGGCGTCGCAGGGCGGTACATAGATTTCAACATGGATTTCAACCAGGTTGACATCAACTATGAAGGTCCTCTCATGGATGTAGTCAGCTGCAAAGAGAAAGAGGGATTGCCTTCATTGCTGAGGGTCACCGCCAAAGATAATGTATCACACAAAGGCAAGACCGTGATAACAGAGCAAGATCTGATGGAAAGGGCCAACCGTCTGCCCTCCATGGTAGCTACACCAGCTGGAGGCCTAGTATCTGCCAATAACGAATGACTGCCAGGTGCTTCTCTTCGCAAGACACAACGCATGAATGCCAGCCGCTAGAAGAAGAGGGCTTTTCTACAACAAGAATGCAGACATCAGAGAGAGACAAACAACTTACTCACTCATATTCTTGAGGGATGCCATCCTACCCACCAAAATTAAAGAACTAGGGTTCGTGACAGAGTCATATACACTTTCAATTTTAGATGTTTTAAGCAAGGGTTGCCAGACGTGCAACGCTAAAATACCTGCAGGGACATCAGTCGCGGGGGCGTTTATAGAATTCCCGGATTGTAATGTTCTACATTTACAACGATTCATTAAATTTGAAGAATATAACTCCAGCACCGATGGGTCTCAGACTTCAGGTTTTATGATGGATGAGTCATATGTCCCAGTGGGGATAGATCAGTATGTACCATGGAGCCCAGGGTCGTACATCCCGCTAAACGCTGAGTCTCGTGTTTCAGATCAACCAATGCTAGTTTGGGTTCCTACTAATGCTTGAAGGGAGGAATACCCACGACAGCTACCAACCCCTAGTACAATGTACTACAAGATAAGTAAAGTAAATAAAAGAGAATTTGAATTTTACGAAGAAGTCAAGGGAAAATTCATCAACATACTGGGAGGATTAGAACTCTATACCAGAGTGTTTTCAGAGACTGACAAACAAAGTGTACTTGATTGCATTTTTCACCTAAGGGATAGAGGTCGAGCAGGTTTACTTTAGGAAAGGACCTATTCTGAGCCAAGGAAGTGGATGCGAGGAAAAGGGAGGATTACTATCCAGTGTGGCTGCCGCTACAACTTTATAAATGACAGACAGGGGAATCTGCCTGGGATCCTCAAACACGATCAAGTAGATCCTCTACCGCCCATCATAAAGTGGATGATCATAAGAATGGTCAAATGGAGTATTCTGCCTGCTACTTACATTCTAAATAGTTGTATTATCGACATCTATGACGAGGGAGACTACATACCTCATCACATTGATCGTCATGATTTTGTAAGACCCTTCTGCACGGTCTCATTTCTGAGCAAGAGCAATATTTTATTNAGCCTATTCTTGCACACCATAAAATAGGTGGAAAAATCGAGCCAACTTGGGAGGGACCATTTGTCATTGAAAAGGTCTACACAGAAGGAGCCTACCAGTTAGTGGACTTCTAGGGCGAAAGACCCATGTTACTAATAAATGGACGATATATGAAAACTTATTACGCAACCTAATGTCGCTTGCCTCTGCTTGCTTTGAAACTTTGGAAACTCTAATTGTTTTGAGGTTATCGGTATGGCCAAATGTCTATGACCGGGTCCAAATTTTGTAATTAACTCAATATAATAAAAATTTTGAGAAAGAAATTTTTTAAACTTCAAATTTTTTCCTTTCTACCGTTTGAGTATAATGTTCCAAAAAAAATTAAACAAAACTCATACTAAAAATAAACAATTCATTTCACCAAAATAAACTAAAATTTACTTTAATAAATACTTTGTTTTGTTCTTGTTCATGCCAAGTTTCGGCCCACTTACGTTTTTCCTGTCGTCTGCAGAAAGATGTTGAGACAGGGGCTGATCTTTGCTTTTTAGGATGGCTGGAGACTCACATTAAATGAGGAGATGGTGCCGCAGGGTGGTACCATAGACTTCAACATGGATTTTAACCAGGTTGACATGGACTACGAAGGTCCTCTCATGGATGTAGTCATATGTAAAGAGAAAGAGGGATTGCCTTCACTACTGAGGGTGACTGCTAAAGATAATGTATCACACAAAGGCAAGAACGTGATAACAGAGCAAGATCCGATGGAAGGGCCCAGCCGTTTTCCCTCCAAGGTAGCTACACTATTGAAGGGTTCCCAACGTGCAACGCTAATATACCGGTCGGGACATCAACCACGGGCATGTTTGTAGAATGCCTCGATTGCAATGTTCTACATTTACAGCGTTTCAGTACATTGGAAGAGTATACCTCCAGCACCGATGGGTCTCAGACTTTAGATTTTAGGATGGATGAGCCATACGTCCTACTGGGGATAGATCAGTATGTGCCATGGAGCCCAGGGTCGTACATCCAGCTAGACGCCGAGTTTCGTGTTCCAGATCAACCAGCGCCAGTTTGGGTTCCTGCCTGCAACATCTACCGACCCCTAGTACGATGGAGTACTACAAGATAAGTAAATTAAAGAAAACAGAATTTGAATTTTACGAAGAAGTCCAGGGAAAATTCATCAACATACAAAAGGGATTAGAACTCTATACCATAGTATTCTTAGAGACCGAAGAACAAAGTATACTTGACTGCATTTTTGACCTAAGGGACAGAGGTCGAGCAGATTTACTTATTGAAAGGACCTATTCTGAGCCAAGGAAGTGGATGCGAGGAAAAGGGAGGATTACTATCCAGTGTGGCTGCTGCNAAAGAAGTCCAGGGAAAATTCATCAACATACAAAAGGGATTAGAACTCTATATCAGAGTCTTTTTAGAGACCGAAGAACAAAGTATACTTGACTGCATTTTTGACCTAAGGGACAGAGGTCGAGCAAATTTGCTTATTGAAAGGACCTATTCTGTGCCAAGGAATTGGATGCGAGGAAAAGGGAGGATTACTATCCAGTGTGGCTGCTGCTACAACTTCACAAATGATAGACAGGGGAATCCGCATGGGATCCTCAGACACGATCAAGTAGATCCGCTACCACCTATGATAAAGTGGATGATCAAAAGAATGGTCAAATGGATTATTCTGCCTTCTACCTACATTCCAAATAGTTGTATTACAAACATGTAAGACGAGGGAGACTGCATACCTCCTCACATTGATCATCATGATTTTGTAAGACCCTTCTGTATGATCTCATTTCTGAGCAAGAGTAACATTTTATTTGGGAAAGAAATTGACATCATCGGCCCTGGTGAGTTCAGAGGCTCNAAGTATTTTTCCTTCTACCTACCTTCCAAATAGTTGTATTACAAACATGTAAGACGAGGGAGACTACATACCTCCTCACATTGATCATCATGATTTTGTAAGACCCTTCTGTATGATCTAATTTCTGAGCAAGAGTAACATTTTATTTGGGAAAGAAATTGACATCATCGGCCCTGGTGAGTTCAGAGGCTCTGTGGAGACTCCCCTACCAGTTGGCTCAGTGCTCGTTTTTAAAGGAAACGGTGCAGATGTTGCCAAGCATTGCATTCCAGGGGCACGACACCGTAGGGTGTCTGTGACCTTTCGTAGGATGGACGACAGCAAAATACCACATGGATTCCAGCCAAACCCAGAACTGGAAGAGCTACTTCCATACAAGTTATGAGAGGGTTGTACCTCTAAGTACATGTAAAGGGAACTCTTATCCCGAAGCATGGCTTAGAAGGTCTGATCGATCAAGAGCTCGTCGTATCAGATACAGAGGGTCAGAGGGTTAATTTTTTTAATAGCAACATGATATGTTTCTGATATGTTCAGCCTACAATATATTTATGGCATGAGATGATCTGGATGTACTNGGAATTTGATACCATCAGCCTTGGTGAGTTCAGAGGCTCTGTGGAGATTCCTCTACCAGTTGGTTCAGTGCTCGTTGTTAAAGGCAACGGTGCAGATGTCACAAAACATTGCATTCCAGGAGTACAACACCGTAGTTTGTGATTTTCCCAGGATGGATGACAGCAAAATGCCATATGGATTTCTGCTGGACCCGGAACTGGAAGAGCTACTGCCGTACGAGCTATAAGAGGGTTGTACCTCTAAGTACATGTGAAGGGAACTCTTATCTTGGAGCATGGCTTAGAAGGTCTTCTTGATCAGGAGCTCGTCATACCAAATACAGAGGGTCAGACGGTTAACTTTTTTTTAATATAGCAACATGATATGTATATGATGTGTTCAACCTACAATGTATTCATGGCACGAAATGTTCTGTATGTACTTCAACATGAACTATATATTGTACCTTTTTTAGGCGTCAGCCCATGTTCGATCTGTAACATCTTTATGGGAGCAGATTAATGGAAATTTCTCTCAAAATGTGCCTTTTTTGTCAGTTGTCTTTTTGTGCGATGGATAAAAGCCACGAACCACGCGTTGGTTTAGAATTTCAATGAACAAAGAATGAAATAACAAATCTTTAACAATAAATAATATTCAAATTTAAATAATCACAAATGAATAAACAATAAAAAAAATTTCTTTTGAAAATCAATCAACTAAAATTAAAATTTTAAAGACGTCTTTTGAAAAATTAAATTTGATAAAAATAACAAGAAAATAAAATGAATCAGTTCAATGGATTCTCTTGTTTTTAGAGTTTCTTACTCTTTGTACGCGCAACACAACCATCTTTATCTGCATTAACTTTCTTCACATCCCCAAGGAATTTCACATTCTGCACAAAACCCCACAAAACTCTACAAATCTTCTTCAAAAAAATCAACATTTTCACATGACACATTTCTACATTGTTTTCATATGACTCTTGGGGTCAGTACCTAAATTTTGACTCCCCATATCTGAGGATCTGTGTGAGGTCTCCTTCAACGGATGTTAAGGCTTCCGATTCCTTTAAATTTCAAATCCTCCGAGGAACGATGTGAGGCCCCCTTCAAAGGATGTTAAGGCTTTCATTTCCTTCAAATTTCAAATTCTCCAAAGATTGGTGTGAAGCCCCCTTCCATGGATGTTAAGGCTTCCAATTTCTTCACATATTCTATTCACATATTCCCCACGAATTTACATGTGTGAATATGCATATTTTCCGCATAAACACACATATTTTCTTGTTACCTGTTGAGTTGGGTGTGAGTCCTAGTGCTTTCCTTCTCAATGTAGCACACATATTTTCTTGTTACCTCTTGAGTTGGATGTGAGTCTTGGTGCTTTTCTTCTCAATGTAACACACATATTTTCTTATCATCTCTTGGATTGGATGTGAATCCTAGTACTTTCCTTCCTAACGTGACGCACATTTTTTTTGTTACCTCTTGAGTTGGATGTGAGTCCTGGTGCTTTCCTTCTCAATGTAACACACATACTTTCTTATCACCTCTTGGGTTGGATGTGAGTCCTAGTTCTTTCCTTCCCGACGTGACACACATATTTTCTCGTTACTTCTTGAGTTGGATGTGAGTCCTGGTGCTTTCCTTCTCAATGTAACACACATATTTTCTTATCACCACTTGGGTTGGATGTGAGTCCTCGTACTTTCCTTCCTAACATGATGTACATATTTTCTTGTTACTACTTGAGTTGGATGTGAGTCCCAACGATTCCCTCCTCAATGTAGCAGATATTTTCTTTGGAGCCGGATGTGAGCCTCTGTGTTTTCCATCTCGATTCAGTCCTCCCACACAATGCTATTCTCATATTTTGAAATAAGTTTCAAAACCACCTTAAATGGATTATGGCATATGATACTTATTTTGATATTGATACCCAAATTTCAATTCCCACCTCAAGGTCAGCACTTATACACTGACTCCCATCCATTATAAATACCTGAAATTTCATAACTCAAAATTGACTCTCTGATCCCCAACAAGAGTTCCTTCTCCTTGATTTCAATCAAACAATCATATGCTAAATCCCCAGCAGAAATAAATCACACACACAACTCTACACATACTTCTGGGTTTGTTGACTTAGGAGTTTGTATTTATTTTTTTGATCTCGTCGGTCAACGCTAATACGTGCGGCGTGCTTGCCCAGCACACCACACCTATTAGGGGTCCATTTGTTGACCTCACTTTTGATTGAGATTTAGTTTTTCCTCTTTAGTAGCCTAAGGTCTAGCCATAGGACTTTCCTATTGACTGGTCTAGTTCTTCCTCTTTAGTAGCCTAGGGTCTAGCCATAGGACTTTCCTGTTGACTATTCCTAGTTAGAAAAGAACCCTCACCATTAGAAATCCTAAGCTCTTCTCTACTCAACTTGATGTTCCACATATTGGTCCTAACCTCTAGCACTTAGTAGGTGAGGTCACAATGGGGGAACTCAAGATGAGCTACCCTTAGGATTGTTTGACCTTAAGGTTGACCTTGGGTGTTGTTTTAGGGCTAAGACACCCCCTTGCAATCACTTACACTCACAATCACTCACTACCCTAAACCCAGAACTTCTAGGCTTTGTCCCTCGATACTTTTGGGAGACTCCTGTAGGTGGTCCCCTAAACCCATTAACCTTAGGCTAGGGTTTGGCTAAGATCACTACATAGAGGACCCAAAATGGGATTTCCATTGGTCCATAGCTTATTGATGGTGGTTGGCACTCCAACTCTACTAGGATATTCAACTTAGCCTTTTGTCCCTAAACTCCCCCAAATTACCTAGATACCCTTGGGGCCCCAAATTTGGCCACAATTTTCAAATCTAGCCAAAACACCCAACTTGACTAAAAAATCATTTCAAACACTTTGAAAACACCCAAACTACCCAAAATCACCAAAATTGACCAAATTACCAAAATACCCCTCCTTACCCCAAAATTCCAAAAATTTCAAAAAAACATAAAAATTTCCAAAACCTACCAAATATTCCCAATTTAATTTTCTCAACTATCACATGACCTAATTTGGCCAATTTGGCCATCTTTGATCAAAACCCCCAAATTGCCCTTTAAAGGCCCATATTTTCCCCAAATCACTCCAAATGTCCATCAATTTGATCTCAATCTCCCCAAATTTCAATTCCAAACTCAAATTAACCTTCAATATGACTAAAATAAACCAAATCAAAGCTCAATTGGTCCATGACTTGAACACAATTTTGAGCTAAACCAAAAACCCAATTTTGGCTTTATGGCTTGGTTCCACCAAATTGAACCCATAGTCCACTCAATTGGCCACAATTTGTGTTGAAATACATTCATAACATCCCCATAAATCAAAATTAATCCTAAATTGGCCTTGGTGAGACCTCAAATTCATTTGATTTCAACTTAAGTACAAAAGCCCCAAATTTGCCCCAAATTGGCCATGTCTCAAAATCTCCCCAAATTGGGGGCCCTAACCCCAAAATTTCCACTCCATCCGTTCATGAAAAGTCTTTGCAACATCTCCCTTGATCATTGGAACCATTCAATTTTGACTTAGCCCAAGGCTAGCCCAACCTAGACCAATGTCTAGACCAATATGCCCAAGTTGACCAAATTCCAAAAACCCCTCAAATTGACCTACCAATTGAACTCAAAATCACTTCAAAACTTCACCAAAAATCTTCATACCAATCATCTACATAATGTCAATCAATCAATTGAGTCAATTGACATGGCTAACCTAGCCCAAACCAAAACTTTGATCACTTGAGCCCACATTGAACCTATGCATTAAAGATGGCCTAACTACTCCAAAGTCATCAAATTAACTCCACCTCAGCCATGGGTTAGACCCTAAGACAGAGCCAGAACCCATCTAACGACCTAAACTAAGCCATGGACCAAAGGTCCCCCAAATTAAAGGATTTTATTTCCAAAAATGCACATGCTTAAGATACCTGTACCAAAACTAAACCTCATTGCATTAAGTTGCTTTGACAGATTCCCCTGGATTCCCTGAGCTCCTAGCCTCCTCCCCCTGCCATGGCCGGCCGGCCTAGTCGCTGGAGAAGCCAAAACTAAGGGCCACCCCCTCTTGAATTTTATCCAAATCAAACCTAGAGGCCAACTTAGCCAAACCTAATTGTAGAGCTCCTCTGCCCTTCACCTAAGCACCGCAATGCACCCAAACATTTGTCCTGAGAGCCACCCCATGGACATTTATATAAAAACTCACCTCAATGGCCATGGGAGGTGTGCTAAAATTTTCTCAAAGAGAGCTTCCTAAATCACTCACAGAGCTTCTTTGAGACGTCCACAACCCATTCCAATGACTCCATTGCCTTGATTCCCCTTATGTAACCTTAATTTTGAGCTTAAGAATTAGAGAAAAAATAAGACATCCCTAAAAACTCCACCAAACTTCAATTGCTTGTGCCCACACCTTCACGACAGTAAAAGAAGACAAAGCCCCATCAAATTACCCTCTGAAATAGCCTCTACAATAGCTCTAGACCAACACCCAAAACTGGTCTTGATCAAAATCATACCTAGGCTTTACACCAAGACCAGAGGCTCAATCTCTAGCCTCCTTGGATCCCAACAAGCGTGCCAAGACCCTCTGATTGAAGCTTCACTTCTCAGGGTCAAGGTATAAAACTTCTCCTCCTTTTGAGCCTACTTTGATTCCCAATTTAATTAAGATTAATTTAATTGCATGATTACCGTATAAATATGTTCGTCTCACTTAGACAAGCCCATAGGATCAAACCCGAGGTGATTTGGTTAAGTCTAGGCTGAGATCTTATGGTTTTAGTGTACAAGATCACTCTATCGGGGACAATGATGGGGAGCCGTCCGATTGCATGTGTATCGGATGGACGGAGGAGATCGAGCCGGACAGTGCTTCCTTACATGAACCATGGGCTGAGTCAGCACTGAGGTGGACGGTGGCGTCAAATAGGAGCATGCCATGTGGAGCTTCGGAGCCGCCGTAGGTTGATGTGGCACCGTGCGTTTAAATAGATAAATAGTGATTTAACTACTTCAGAAAATAACCCCTAACTTAAAAAAATTCATATCTTGGTGTAAAAAACTCAATAAAATAAAATAAAAATACACTCTTGCTAAGTGAATAGAAGAGAACAATGTGGAAATAATTTTGAGTCCATGTGATGCATATTTTATTTTTAATTAATTAAATACTAATTTAGATGTTTTGATTCTCCATGCATGTAATAATATCACCATGGCTTGAAATTTTAGCATGTTGTTGCCTCTGTCTTAGGAAATATTCCTTGATTTTTCCAAAGTCAGAGGAGGTCCCTAGATAGAGAATCACATTTTTGAAGTTTGTGCATTATTTTCTTAAAATAATCATGGAAATTTGCATGTTGCTTAAAAAAATCTAGGAAAATTTTGAAAGGTTTACTATGACTAGAGAACCCTTAAGAAAATTTCTCATGAGCCAGGTCATTCAAAATATACCTAATCTTTACAACTCCTAAATCACTAAAATAATTAATTTTAAAAAATATAAACAACAAAATGACCTAATTTTTTTATCTCCACTACTTCTTAGGATCCAGAGAACTCACCATAGAAATTCCAAAATATTTTGAGTTTATTTGGTAACTTAAGTTGATTTTTAAAGATAAATAACATTTTTGGCACTAAAATGATTTAAAAATCAAAATATAACCTGAAAAATTACAAAACTTAGTTTTTTGAGTTCTTTGTGATCAGGGATGTTTTCTAAAAATAGAATGATATTTAAAATGAAAATTTAATTTTTAACCTATTTTTAAATATTTAAATAATTAAAAAATCCATAAAAATGACAAAAATAATTAAATTCATGAAAAATATTCTAAATTGCTTCCTAAGCACTTAAGAATAATTAGAATATTTTTTTTGATTTTCTAAATAAAGATATTGAATTTCAAAGCTTAAAAATAATTTTTAAAGGCTAAAATGTCAATAAATCAAATAAAATTTAGAAAAGTAAAAAACTTCTCCTCTGAGTTCTCTGACCTCATAAGATTTTTTTGAAAAATGTAAAACTTAACTTTCTCTATTTAAAATATTTTTATAATTAATAAATACCCCAGAACTTAAAATAATTCCTAAAATTCAAATAAAATTCAAAAAAAGCATGAAATTTGGTTCAAAGACTTCTCTGATCTAGGTCTACCTCCAGTAAAAATTTCAAGGGATTAGGATTTACCTTGGTCAAGTTAGGAATTTTCTTTGGAAAATCCTATTTTTTGCATGAAAATAATTATGTAAATTAAATTAAATTTTGAAAAATCACATTTTCTCCTCTGATGTCTTAATTGTCCCATTAATGAGTCGGATAAAAATTTCAAAGTCATTTGAATTGAATTTAACAAATTATGAAGTGTTAGAACCTTAGGGAAAAATATGTAATTTTGGAGATTTAGCCTTAATTAACATTTAGGCTTAATTTAAGGAGGGAAATGGGTAACCTTGATCTTAATTTGGATGTTTGAAACAAAAGGGGTTAATTGGTAGAAACCAACCTCACTTTCTTAATTGAAAAGATAAGTTAATAAATTTATATATTATTAAAATTTGCGAGTTTATTAATTATAAAATGAACCTAGAATTTAGGGGTATGACTTTTGAAATCAATAATTAATCAATTTAATAACCCTATTTTGATTTTCAAATAAAATTCAAATCATGAATCATAACCACCTAAAGCTTAACATTTTCAAAACTAACTAAGACACTCACCTAGGTCTTAAGGGCTTAGTAGTGACTTGGGCTAAATCAAGTTTCATTTAAATTAGAATTAGAAAAACAAACTCAATTAAAATTAAAACATCTTCAAAAAATTACAAGCCCAATTAGGACTAAAATTTGGCTAAGTGTTCCAATAACACTAACTTGTCTCTTTAAGAGTCTTCACCCACATAATTTTCAAAATTAAATTAACAGATGATAATTACCCTATCTTGGGGATAATTGAGACATCAATGTTAATTGAGCATTAGGGTGTTTCTAGGGTGAATTATTAAGCAACATAATAAATTTAAAAGAACTCGAGATTTTCCACCAGGCAGCGAGAGAGTAGCACGGACCTGGTTCTTTCTCTAGATATGTTGGATTCCTTGGATATCTACTATACTTAATATGTTTTGCTTGACAACATCACCCACCAAGATATGACTTAGGGTTAGATAGGTCATCAAAATTTTACTTCCCTATTTCATATAAACTACCTTAACATGCCTTTTGAGCTTTAGGTGGTAGAACGAGAAGATTCGTCAGGTAAGCTTTTACAGTTTTCAGCGTTATCTTTCGTGTAATTTCATACTGTACTTTTATACATGTAAATTTGCATGCTAAACAACGATGACACCCTGCATAAAAACTAAAACCATCAGGATAGCCACAAAACCAAAACCAAAACCAAAATTAAAATCAACCAAGATAAAATTCACCCCACAATATTCAAAATATAAAAGAACTCAAAATTTAATCACAAACAAAATACAATACTACAATTACTACTAAATTAAGGTGTCTCTATCGGATAATCGGGAATTCCTTAGAGGAGGTAACCTACGGTTGCTAACAAGGCTTCTCACAGTCTGAATGAAATTATGGAACTCATTAAGTTGAGTTTAGTAAGTTCATTTGGACTAAGTGAATCTAAGAAAATAGTATGAGGGAACCGTAGGATCATAATCGGTGTCGCTCTAATCAACTTTAATATGCCCCCAGAAAATTTAAAGGACTTCAACCATAGGGCTACCTGACTTGACATCATAACTTGACACACTTGAAAACTCAAACTCGTTGCAGCAAGGAGCTTGGAGCTAGCATGGTGGGCAGCACGACCATCACCAACAGCAAAACTTGTCTTCCCCAGCTAAACCAATCTTCCTTCCTTGGACTTAAAGAACAAAGTCATAGGACTTCAAGGTTGCTTGCTTATGCAATGTAAATCCTCACATTATCTTTAGGCATTTGCGTAGCCCTGCTATACAATATAAGCCCTAACTCACCTTAGAATTCTGAGGTTGTCGTTTGTCACGAACTAAATTCTCACATCTTCCAGGCCATCTGTGTGATAGTTTCACATGAATGTAAGCCCTAACTAATAAAATTGGCAGGATGAAACACTTAAACATTTCTCCTCAAAACTGAAGCCAAAAATTAGGATAGCTTGGGAAATCACCGAGGTTCTCCTTTGGATCCATGACATCCCCTAGTTCTTCCTCCATTGGATTCTACAACAAAATGTTCCAAATTTGAACCAATCCCCTTCACACCTCTACGTCCGATCTCATTGAAAAGTCCTACCCTTTGAAACTCCTTGAAGAAAATATTTCTCGATTTTTATCGAGAGTCTTCTTAGATGACTCTGGTCATTTAAGATGTAATTAACTAAGGGGCTTGCCCTTATAAGAAGCATGTCCGAACCCAGCTTAATATGAACCCTATGTAATTCTTTATGTTAAATAGGGGAACTTGTTGGCAAATATAAAGGTTTTGCAGACCAGACAGATGTCATATATTCTTTAGTTTATTTGATCGAGTCTCATCCTCAAGTCTTGTGTTTTTCCTTCGGGATAGATACAGGGTTTGAGGTAAAGCGCTCTTTCATTTAAACTATAAAAAATATGGAGTCAGTTTGATTTCATATTTTTTTAAAACTAAATATATATATAAATTAAAATGTCTTTTTGAAGTCTGAGACAGACAGCTTCTTACGGGATTTCGATTATGGTGACAGACAGCTTCTTACGGGCAACTCCTCCAACTAAAAATAGCGCCGACAAGCTCATCCATCATAAAATCTGAAGTCTGAGACCCATCGGTGCTGGAGGTAAACTCTTCAAATGTACTGAAATGTTGTAAATGTAGAACATTACAATCTGGGCATTCTTCAAATACCTTCGTGGCTGGTGTCCCGATCGGTATTTCAGCGTTGCACGTCGGGCAACCCTTGCATAAAATATCTGAAACTGAAAGTGTATCTGACTCTGTCACGAACCCTGGTTCTTCATCCATGGTGGGTAGGCTAGCAGAAGTTTATTTCATGTTTGGATCATAGATATGCCCCTCAGAAATAGGGGTGAGTAAGTTATTTGTCTCTCTCTGATGTCTGCTTTCTTGTCGTAGAAAAGCCCTCTGCTTCTTGCGGCTGGTGTTCCTACGTTGCATCCTGCAAAGCAAAGTACTTGGCAGTCGCTCGTTATTGGCGGTTACTAGGCCTCCAGCTAGTGTAGCTACCATGGAGGGCAGACGGCTGTGCCTTTCCATCGGATCTTGTTGTATTATCACGTTCTTGCCTTTGTGTGATACATTATCTTTGGCGGTCACCCTCAGCAGTGAAGGCAATCCCCCTTTCTCCTTGTAGCTGTTTCTACTCATGAGAGGACCTTCATAGTCAATGTCAACCTGGTTAAAATCCATGTTGAAGTCTATGGTACCGCCCTGCGGCGCCATCTCCTTATTTAATGCGAGGCTGCAACCATCCTGGAAAGCAAAGATGAGCCTCTGTCCTGACATTTTTCTGCAGACGACAAGAAAAATGTCAGTGGGCCGAAACTTGACATGAACAAGAATAAAATAAAGTATTTATTAAAGTGAATTTTAACTTATTTTAGTTAAATGAATTATTTATTTATATATGAATTTAATTTTGTGAAACATTATACACAAAAGTGGAAAGGAGAAAATTTGAAGTTTAAAATTTTTCAAAATTTTCATTATATTGAGGTTAATTACAAAATTTGGACCCTGTCATAGATACTTAGCCACATAGATAACCCCAAAACAATCAAAGCTTTAAAGTTTCAAAGCAAGCAGAGGTAAGCGACATCAGGTTGCCTAACAGGTTTTCAGGTATCGTCCATTTATCGGTAACATCGGTCTTTTGCCCTGGAAGTCCACTAACTGGTAGGCTCCTCTTGTGTAGACCTTTTCAACGACAAATGTTCCCTCCCAAGTTGGCTCAAACTTTCCACCTATTTTGCAGTGTGCAAGAATAGGCCTTTTAAGCACAAGTACGAGGTCACCAATTTTGAATGTCCTTGGGCAGACCAATTTGTCATAGGCTTGTACCATCTTCACCTCGTAAAGCTCCAAATGTTGTTGTGCTTCTAGTCATTTTCCCTCGAGACTCTCTAGTTCTTCAAGTCTGAGTTTCACACTCTCTCCCATTGTGAGTTGGTTGGCAATAGCAACTCTAAGAGACAGTGTCTGGACTTCTAGTGGTAGCACGACCTCGGATCCGTACACGAGCATATAGGGTTGAGTGGGAGTCCTGAAAGTCATTCGATAGGCCCACAAGGTTCTAATAGTTTGTTGTGCCAATCTCTTTTGTTTTCATCCAGTGTTTTCTTCAGAATTTGTTCCAGTGTCTTATTGAAGGCTTCGGTCAGACCATTTGTTCTGGGATAGTAAATCGTAGAGTATCTCTAATCTATCTCATGTCTTTTGATGAAATTATTGATCTTTATTCTTCTGAAAGCTGTCCCATTTTTGAAAATTATTCTTCACGGTACTCCAAAATGATAAATAATTTGGCTTTTGAAAAATTGAAGGACGTGCTGTGTCGTAACATCACCTAACAGTACAACCTCTTCCCATTTGGAGACGTAATCTGTAGCGGCAAGTATAAACCTGTGTCCTTTGAAAGATGAGGGTCTATCAGACCTATTATGTCTGTGCCCCAACACTCGAATGGCATGAGGCAATAGTTGGGTGTAGCACATTCGGAGGCTGGTGTAAGACCACCCCATGCACTTGGCATTGGTGACATTTTTTGGCTGTATCGGACATCATTGCTGGCCAATAATAATTGAGTCCTTTGATCTTCATTTTCATTTTCGACCTTGATTGGTGGGTGCCAAACAATCCGACATGTACCTCTTTGACAATATTCTGTACTTCGGCTCTGCTCAAACACCGTAGCCACATTTGACTGAATGATCTTTTGTAGAGAACATTTCTCATCAGGGTGTAAGACATAGCACTTCTTGTGATATGATGTGCTTTAGACTTGTCTTCTAGCAACATTTCAGTATGCAAATATTCTATTAATGGCTTACGCCAATCTACATTGATGTCTACAATTGTATTTATTATTTCTTCTTTTTCAAGCTTGCATAGAGTTTCGAGATCGATCTGGGACAAGACTTGTTTTCCTTGCACTGTGATTTCAATGAAATCCTCTAGGGGACATGCCATTTTTTTAGCGAGTTTTGCTAGAGCGTCAGCATGGGTATTATCTTCCCTAGGCATCCAGTAGAAAGTCACATCAGGGATCTGCTCCAGGAGCTTCATCGTGTACTGATGGTATTCTGCTAATCTTAGTTTCAGAATTCTATATTGTCCGGCGACTTACTGGATGATGAGTTGGGAGTCGCCATAGATGGCAATGTTTGTTATATCCATTGAGATTGTCATCCCCAATCCGGTGATTAAAGCTTCATATTCGGTTTCATTGTTGGTGCACAGCTCTTTCAGGTGGTATGAGAACCTCAACATACCCTTATCTGATGTAATAAAGATCAAACCAATCCGTGCTTTTCCTTGTATAACTGTGCCTGATCCTTTGCCTTTTCTGGCTGATGAAGCGCCATTGAAGTACATCTCCCAGTGTTGCGTACTGGAGAATTCCATTTGTAGTATTTGCTTGTCTGGTAACTCATTGTTGAGAGAAGACCCAGCTGGCAGTGGGTGTGCAGTGAGAAAGTCTGCTAGTATCTGTCCCTTGATAGCATGGAGGAGAACAAAAGTTATATCAAATTGTAATAAAATCATTGAACATCTTGCTAAATGTCTGGAGAGTGTTGGTTGGGTCAGCAGTTATTGCAATGGATTAACTTTCGAGATTAGGGTAATCTTATGGCAAAGCATGTAATGTCTAAGCTTTTGAGCGGCAAAAATCAATGTCAGACAATGCTTCTCAATAGGTGGATACCTTATCTCCGTCGGTATTAGGCGACGACTCAAGTAGTATAGTGCATTTTCTTTATCCTCATCATTGGCTTGAGCTAAGAGGGCTGCAAAAGAGTCGTATAAGTCCGCGATATAAAGTATCAAAGGTTTCCCTGGGATAGGGGCTGCCAAGACAGGAGGTGTCATTAAATATTATTTAACGTCCTTGAAGGTCTGCCGGCATTTCTCTTCCCAAATGAATTTGTCGTCCTTTTTAATTAATGTCGAGAAAGGCTGACACCTACCTGAGAGATTAGAAATAAAGCGTCTCAGATATGCCAACTTCCCCTGGAAGGAACAAAGTTGTTTCAAAGTTTAAGTGGAGGCATTTCCAAGATAGCTTTAATTTTATCCGTGTTGATCTCAATTGCCCGATGACGGACAACGAATCCTAGAAATTTCCTAGAGGTAACACCAAAGGCACATTTTAAGGGATTCATTTTAAGGTCATATTGTCGTAACCGTTCAAACACGATCCTCAAATCGTACAAATGGCTATTTTTCGTTTAATTTTGATGAACTAATCATCCACGTAGCATTCTAATTGGTTGTGAATGAGGTCATCAAAAATCTTCGTCATTGTGCACTAATATGTTGCTATGGCGTTCTTTAGGTCGAACGGCATCACTGTGTAGCAAAAAATTCCAATCGGTGTTCTGAAGACTGTGAGGGCTGCATCTTTGGGAGCCATCTTGATTTGGTTGTATCCCGACGATCCGTCCATAAAGGAAAAAATTTCATGTGTTGAAGCGATATTCATCATCATCTATGGTATGAGTAGTGGAAATTCGTCTTTTAGACATGCCTTGTTCAAATCCTTGAAGTTGACACAAACATAGATCTGTCCATTTTTCTTCTTAACATGTACAATTGTATCTAACCACGTGGGTTATTGCTCTTCTTTTACAAAGTTGACGTCTATTAATTTCTTCACCTCTGCGATGACTTGTTGTTCTATTTCGAGGCGCATTCTCCTGGGAGCTTGTTTTACTGGGGTTATATTCTTGTTCACCCCAAGTTTATGGACTGCAACCTCTGCGAAGCCCTGTCATTTTGTCGTAGCGTCATATGAAGCAATCTTTGTATTCTGTTAATAGTTTGATCAATTCTGCAGATTCTTTGTCATTGAGTAACTTATAAACGTAGGTCGGGGTTGTTCTTCAGTCCCGAGGTTAATCTCTTTCAACTCATTGATGGTAGATTTAATTTGCTCCTCAAATTATGGGGGAGCATCTTCTATTAGTTGATCAGTAGAGTCATCCTCTATATCGAGGCAATCCTCCTTTGACTCACTAGTAACAACCATGCAAAATTCAGAATCATCGACTGGTCTGACTGTACCAAATCCGAGACCCTCTTTTGAATTTGGAGTTCAACTTTTACAATTCCATAATTTTTCAAAAAGGTAAAATTTATCTTTTGGCATTTGTTTTGGTAAGTGTCCGTGTTGAATTAACTTTTGAACACAAAGCGAGAAGTAACCAAAATGCAATTCCATTAATTCATTAGAAACATCATCCAAATTTACATGTTTTTCTAGCTCAGTAGAGGTAGAAGCACGGTAAAATTTGATCAGCTTTGAACCAACACCACAGACTTCCTTGACCTCTAAACTCTCAACCTTTTGAAGGAGAATCGGATTAAGGGTCATAGCATTCACATAGTGGTTTATCCGATCATAAATTATTTCATATTCACTCTTCTCTTCTGTATCTTCTAAGGATATCTCGTACTAAGGTTTCTTCCATCTTGTCATCATTATCTCGTCTTCAGAACTATCTTCATCACTAACATTGATGGTTGGCCTAGTCTGTTCAACAATTAAATTGATCCTTCCTCGTCAATGTCCCCGGATTCGACCTCGGATGCGCGAATTAAAAGAACCCCCACCAACTCATTGCAAGGGAGTGGTGGAAGATCGCTGAAGCAGAGTTGAATGAACTCCTCTTTTTAATTCTTCTGAATCCTCATCTTTGTTTGTGATAACTTCACGAGAGAAGACAATCCTCTTTGGAGGCACGTACTAGGCAGCATCTTCGTGGATACCAACTTCATGCACTAAAAATGGTTGTAGGTCTCCTTTGATGCAATTTTCTTGACCATCTTTGTGATATTTGATGCACTGGTGTAGGGATGATGGAACCATATTGTGCTCATGAATCCACGGTCGACCCTAGTATTTGATGCATTGGTGTAGAGATGATGAAACCATTTGTGCTCATGAATCCATGGTCGACCCAGCAGAGCATTAAAAAAGGTCTCGGCATCGATGATATGAAATTTAACGGTTGTCACGGGTTCTCCAACCTTCATAAGTAATGTAATTGATCCAAGTGCTCTTTCTCCCTTTTGGGTGAATCCTCCTAACATCATTTTATTGGTTGTAAGCTCTTAATCTTCAATATCCAAATAGGCCAATGTTCGTTGGCTCATCAAGTTAAGAGATGCTCCAGGATCTACTAATACTCTGAAAAACACAAATATGTTGATGTTGATGGAGATGTAGAGTGGATGATTGTGGTCAGCGTTACCGAGCAACAAGTCTTCGTCTGTGAAGGTTACCTTAGGCTGTTCTTTCAACGAACAAACTTCAACTGAGGATGTGCTAGCAAACTGAGCTAATCAATTTTTTGGGTCAAGCAAAGCTGTAACCAGAGACTCTCTCATCTCCTTTGACAGGATCAGAGCGTCGTAGAAGCTTAATTGGGCTGACAACTTCCCAGGATGAGCTAGCATTTTGTAGTATACTTTGTATGATCCTCTGATTTTGTCTTGATCATGTGGTTCTTCCACTGGTGAAGGTGGGGGTATCTCCTCTCGAGTCATTATCTGCTTTCCTTTATCTGTTGGAGCTGTTCTTGGTGGTAGCACTTTTTCGCTCCTCAAGTAAACTTTTGTGATTTCTTCTTCTTCAGATATCATTGTTGAATCTTTCGGTGTCTTCTCCTCTTTGTCAAAAATATCTCAGTTGATGGTAAGCGGTGTACCGTGATGCTCAAGAATTAACTCCTCGTTATCAGTGTAGTTGTAAACTGTATCATTGATGTCTTCTTTGACTTGACAACGAGTTCATCAGACTCGAGCACGATTTGAGGATTATTTTGGGGATCGAGATTGAAGTCAGATTGGTCATAATTAGTTACATTATCACCAGAAACAGTTAAAATGTAGCTGAAATCACAATCATTATACTCATAAGACCCTGAAGGGATAAACTGATAATCATACAAAGTTAACGGTTCAAAGATTTTCTTCCGTGAATCCGAGACAACTAATCTGGTAGAGGCGACCCCTATCCTACCCCCTGTGCTATCAATCTTTGTAGTGACACTTCTCTTCTTCTTCTTTGTCCTTGATGATGACGGATTTCCTAACGAAATCTTCATATCGGGCTTGGTATGCTGTGAACTCTAAATGGAGGTTTGTTTTGATGCAGACTGGATCTTGTTTAGTAATTTCTTGAATGATCTGCTCCAGACCTCATTCCATTCTTCTTCTCTGGTATACACAGAAGATTGTTTTGATGGATTTTGTATTTGATTGAGGACCCTCTTGAGTTCATCCCAAGTTGTACTCCATCCATCTATTCCAGTATACGGATCAATTGAGGAGATTGGCTCGACCGAAATCATTTTTATGGAACCCTTTTTAGGTTCTCTTAAATATTCTTTTAGGATTATTATGTTCTCTTCTTTAAGGTTCCTCTTGAGCCAGTCTTTAAAGACGAAGTATTTTTTGATATTTTCCCAAGCAACCGGTGGTATGGGCAATGATTTGGTTCATTCTTCCTATCCACCTCTTCGAGCCTCTATGGATATGGTAGTCTGAACTCTGGCTTCTTCATCAGACTTTTGAATATTTTAGGTATAGCTTCATCTTTGAAATAATACACCGTTTTACTTCATTTTGACACAAACATTTTCTTATCCCCTGTTCGAGGTGATCTTTCTTGAGGCAGTCGCTGGTTGGATTGACTACTCTGTTTCTGAGCATGCTATGAAGAAGACTGGCGAGGCACTTTTACATATATCTTCATCAGATGCTTTCCTTTATCGATGGTTTCTACTACTCCTAATTTCTTTTTGAACACTCTGGTCACCTTAACCTTTTTGTGCAGCTCCATGTGCTTGATTTCTTCTTGAAGACTGCTGGCTTTACTGAGTAGCTTCTCGAAAGATATGATGGTGTATCCCTTGAGCATGAAAGCTACTGGCCCATGAATGCTCTTGAGTAGAATTTCAATCGCATGATATTCTGCTGAGGTTCACATTTCATGCTAAGGTTTCTCCACCTCAAAATATAGTCCACCAAGGTTTCGCTGGGCTTTTGTTTTTCCATCATGAGCTCTCAAATAGACACATGATGTTGTGCTTCAACAAATCTTTTCACAAATAGTTGTTCCAACTCGAAAAATGTTTTAACTGACCCGTTGGGCAAGTCAGGGTACCAGTTGAAAACAATTCCTGACAAGTTGCTGGCAAACTGCTGGAAGAGTAAAGCTTCACTATTTCTTGTGTTTCCATAGCTGGCTCAGAAATGTACTGTATGCTATCTGGGATTTCCAGTCCCATCAAATATCTTGAAGTTTGGGGCCACAAAACCCTTAGATAAAGGCACGACATCGAACTCCTCCGGGAAAGGTCTACCCTTTAGAACAAATGCACCACCCTTAGATTGGGTTAAAGCATCCCGCACTTGTTCAACCATTTGCTTGAATTCCTTTTCTGGTATAGAACCTGATGGAGAATCCTTTCTATGTTGCTCTTCTCTATTTACTAAAGCAACCTCTCTTCTTTTAGCCGTGATGTGCATGATCTCAGGCTGATTGATCTCTGGAGAAGCCAATTGCGGAGCTTATGATTGCCCCTGAATGGTGGCCATAGTGGTCATGGTTGCAGTCATCTCTTCTATTATTTTCTCCAGTAGACTAACTTGCTCATCCCTTAGGAGGACAACCTGACGCAGTTCATCTACGGCATTCTCTTCGGTGTGAGGTTGAGCCTCACGCGCAGATGTGGCGGCTCTTGTTTCAATTACATGGACATCCATGAAATCTTTTTCCAAGTAATCATTATAATCAAAATCTTCATCATTACTATCGATGAAAACTCTGTGCTCTTGAGCTAACTTAGAAATCTTGATCCTGATTTTCTCAACTTTCTCTTCAATTATTGATTCCATGATTGCTTTAAGATCTAGAGGACCCTGATGGACATCCTCTACTTGTTCCTCCATCTCGCTGGCTATTTTTGCGACGATGTCAGATATTTCAAACCCTGGTTTCATTTCCTGTTCTTGTCCCATGGGCTTACCGGACTTTATCGGTGCATCGACCTTGGGTACCCATACCTTTTTCTTCTTCAACGATAATGTCTCAGGACAAAGTGTCTTAGTAGAAACATCAGTATGTCGAGGAAAAGTATACTCCCCATGGTGTAGACTGGCTATAGTGCCAAGTATTTGTCTTTTCTTTGCCTTTGGGATTGTAGAAATGTCTCAATGATGGGTGATAAGTAAGATTTTTGGACCCAATTTCGACTTAACCGGTCGACGGCCTGTGGTCCTGGTGGCGGTATAATCAGAAGTATTCACTGTCATATCAATTCTGTTCCCTAAATGGAACCAAACGGGGATGCAAGTAGGGGGCACTCTAGTTGTCTTGTGGGATTGTCTGGCGGACTTGACGCCTTTCAAAATTTCCTTCTTTATGCGAGGGAAAATTGCATCTCCCACTTGTTTAAGTAATTTGCTAACCAAACATCCTTCTTTGGTAGCTAGCCTTTTGAAAACTACACTAACTCAGGTGATAGGAGTGAACTTCTTTTCTCCTCACTATGTCCATGAAGTGATAGTAATGCAACAGCGATTCTTCGGATACTCTCATATCCATTAGTATCCGTCAGAGGATGGAATCTACTCCCTCTTAGGAGTGGGTAAATTTTCGGTAACACTTCTTCAACTTGATGAGGTTCCTCGTCAACGGGTGTCTCCTTGGGAGCCTGGACTTTGATGGCCCTCCGAACCCTTCTATTACGGTTCCTTTTTTGGGTTCGGGTCAGCGGTATAGTCTTCAAACTTGATTCGATTTCAAACACGGGTGATGGGATAGTTAATCCCTCAATCAGATCCTCAAAAATCATTACTTCTTTCCCCTTAGCAGCAGCGGGGCTAGCAGGTTTGGCGGGTGTCATGATGATAGTAGTTTAGGCCTTCATACAGGCAGGAAAGTCTTGAAGGTAGTTTAGGCTGAATTCTGCAGACGGTTCATGTATTTCCGGTGCGACAATCTTCATTACCACAAACGGGGCTTTCCTAAGGATTACCTCGAGATCTTCAAATCCAGCTCTGAATTTGATGGTAGGAACGAGGTTGCAGGCTTCGTGACTCGTTGGCAGGTTGCAGGAAAAGGTCAGTGTTGGGTAGGCCATTACAACATGCTTGAAAACAGAAAGTGTCAGGGTTAGCTATATGGCCAAAAACCTCGTAATTTTTTAGTGCAAGCACTGAAAGTAGAGGTTGAGCTGTAGACCGGGCAGGTCTTAATTTATGCAAATTTTTAAAATTTTGTTTAAGAAAAATCAAGAGGTGTAAAATTTAATTAATGTAAGAAAATTTCAAAGTGCGCGCAACACAACACGATTTAGTTAAATTTGCAAAGTAGAAAATCAAATTTGGAAGGGAGATGTGAAGTACTTTAGGACCCAGTACGGGACCCATTTAGTGGCAGACAATGCCCAGGTGGAACTAGTCCATCGACACACCTATTGGACATCCGACCCCACATGAAAATTTAAAGAGTGCTTAATGACCTTCTGAACCCCTTTGTTCAATGATGGTTGAACAGCTAGCCCTGAAGTCGAAGGAGTTAGCTGTACCTTCCCAAGACAAAAATGGGTAAAGTACGCCAACGGAAGAAGGGTAATTTGGTCCAAGAGGGACATGGACACATTATCGATGTGTGAAGATAATATTTCTCTATTTGAATGGAGAGAAAAGCTCATCCTCAGTGGAGTCGCAAGAAGTTGTTGGCGCTATTTTTTTGGTAGGAGGAGTTGCCCGTAAGAAGCTGTCCGTCACCAGAATTGAGATCCTGTTACTCGCTTTGAAAGGAAGTTTTAATTTACATATATATATATATATA
>JXCR01148859.1:728200-787065 GCA_002079205.1 Phalaenopsis hybrid cultivar
ATATATATATATATATATAGTTTTAGAAAAATATGAAATCAAACTGGCCCCATACTTTTCATAGTTTAAATTAAAGAGCGATGTACCTCAAATCATGTATCTATCCCGAACGATAAACACAAGACTTGAGGATGAGGCTTGATCAAATAAACTAAGGAATCTATGACATCCGTTTGGTCTGCAAAACCTTTATACTTGGCAACAAATTCCCCTATTTAATATAAAGAATTAAATAGGGTTTATATTAAGCTGGGTTCGGACATGCTTCCTATAAGGGCATGCCCCTATAGTTAATTATATCTTAAATGACCAAAGTCACCTAAGAACACTCTAAATAAAAATCAAGAAATATTATCTTCAAGGAGTTTCAAAGGGTAGGACTTTTCAAATGAAATCGAACGTAGAGGTGTAAAAGGGGATTGGTTCAAATTTGGAACATTTTTTTGTAGAGTCCAAAGGAGGAAGAATTAGGGGACGTCATGGATCCATAGGAGCACCTCAGTGACTTCCCAAGCAATCCTAATGTTTGGCTTTAGCTTTGAGGAGAAATATTTAAGTGTTTCATCCTGTCAATTTTATTAGTTAGGGCTTACATTCGTGTGAAACTATCACACAAATAGCCTATAAGATGTGAGGGTTTAGCTCGTGACGGACGACAACCTCAAAATCCTAAGACGAGTTAAGGCTTATATTGTATGACAGGGCTATACAAAGGCCTAAAGATAAGGTGAGGATTTACGTTGCATAAGCAAGAAACCTTGAAATCTTATGGCTTTGTTGTTTAAGTCTAAGGAAGGAAGATTGGCTTAGCTAGGCAAGACAGGTTCTACTGTTGAAGATGGTCGTGCTGCCCACCATGCTAGCTCCAAGCTCCTTGTCGCGACAAGTTTGAGTTTTCTAGTGTGTTAAGTTATAATGTCAAATCAGGTTGTCTTATGGTTGAAGTTCTTTAAATTTTATGGTGGCATATTAAAGTTGATTAAAGCGACATCGGTTTGGATCCTACGGTTCCCTCGTTCCGGGAACACTATTTTCTATTGGATTCACTTAGTCCACATG
This sequence comes from Phalaenopsis hybrid cultivar, assembly GCA_002079205.1. Lineage (NCBI taxonomy): Eukaryota > Viridiplantae > Streptophyta > Magnoliopsida > Asparagales > Orchidaceae > Phalaenopsis > Phalaenopsis hybrid cultivar. The sequence goes on from JXCR01148859.1 coordinate 729,260, forward strand.
AACTTACTAAACTTAACTTAATGAGTTCCGTAATTTCATTTATACCGTGGGAAGCCTCGTTAGCAATCGTAGGTTACCTCCTCCAAGGGATTCCCGATCATCCGATAGAGACGTCTTAATTTAGTAAAAGTTGTAGTTTTGTGTGATGTTTGTGATTAAATTTTGAGTCGTTTTATATTTTGAATTTTGTGGCGTTGAATTTTATCTTGGTTGATTTTAGTTTTGGTTTTGGTTTTGGTTTTGTGGCTATCCTGATAATTTTAGTTTTCATGCAGGGTGACATCATTGTTTAACATGCAAGTTTGTAGGTATAAAAGTACAGTATGAAAGTATAAGAAAGACGACGTTGAAAACTATAAAAGCGTACCTGGCGAGTCTTCCCGTTCCACAACCTGAAACTCAAAAGGCATGTTAAGGCAGTTTATATGAAACAGGAAAGTAAAATTTTGATGACCTATCTAACCCTAATTCATATCTGGTGGGTCCTTAGGAGTTTAATTAAGGATGATATTGCCAAGCAAAATATATTAAGTTTAGTAGATCTCCGAGGTATCCAATAGATCTAGAGAAAGAAGCAGGTCCGTGCTACTCTCTCGCTGCCTAGTGGAAAATCCCGAGTTCTTTTAAACTTATTATGTCGCTTAATAATTCATCCTATAAATTCCCTTAGTGCTCAATGAACGTTGATGTATCAATTATCCCTAAGAATAGGGTAATTATCATTTGTAATTTAATTTTGAATATTATGTGGGTGAAGAGCCTTAAAGAGGCAAGTTATTGTTATTGGAACGCTTAGCCAAATTTTGACTTGGACTTGTAGTGTTTGAAAGATATTTTAATTTCAATTGAGTTTGTTTTTCTAATTCTCATTTAATCAGCCTTGATTTAGCTTAAGTCACTACTAAGCCCTTAAAACCTAAGTGAGTATCTTAATTAATTTTGAAAAGGTTAAGCTTTAAGTGGTCATGATTCATGATTTGAATTTTATTTGAAAATCAAAATAGGGGTATTAAACTAATAAATTTATAACTTTAAAATTCATACCCCGAAGTCCAGGATCATTTAATTTTAATAAACATCCAAATTTTTAATGATTTAGAAATTTATTAAGGATTTTATTTGAAATTCAAGATAGGGGTATTAAACTAATAAATTTATAACTTTAAAATTCATACCCCGAAGTCCAGGATCATTTAATTTTAATAAACATCCAAATTTTTAATGATTTAGAAATTTATTAATCATAATCCCTAAGTCAGGATCATTTAATTTTAATAAACTTCCAAATTTTTAATGATTTAGAAATTTTCTAAATCCAGGATCATTTAATTTTAATAAACTTCCAAATCTTAATAATTTAGAAATTTATTACTAAGTTCAGGATCATTTAATTTTAATAAACTTCTAAATTTTAATAATTTAGAAATTTATTAACACTTGGATTTTATTTGAAAATCAAAATAGGGGTATTAAATTGATTAATTATTGGCTTCAAAAGTCATACCCCAGTCCAGGATCGTTTAATTTTAATAAACTTCCAAATTTTAATAATTTAGAAATTTATTAACTTATCGAGGATCATTTAATTTTTATAAACTTCCAAATTTTAATAATTTAGAAATTTATTAATCTTAATGAGGATCATTTAATTTTGATAAACTTTCAAATTTTAATAATTTAGAAATTTATTAATCTTAATTTGGACTCATTTTAATTTTAATAAGCTTCCAAATTTTAATAATTAAAATGTATTAACTTATCTAGATCATTTAATTTCAATAAACTTCCAAATTTTAATAATTTAGAAATTTATTAACTTATCTTTTTTCAAGATAGGGGTATTAAATTGATTAATTATTGGCTTCAAAAGTCATACCCCACTTGGATTTTATTTGAAAATCAAAATAGGGGTATTAAATTGATTAATTATTGGCTTCAAAAGTCATACCCCAGTCCAGGATCGTTTAATTTTAATAAACTTCCAAATTTTAATAATTTAGAAATTTATTAACTTATCGAGGATCATTTAATTTTGATAAACTTTCAAATTTTAATAATTTAGAAATTTATTAATCTTAATTTGGACTCATTTTATTTTAATTAACTTCCAAATTTTAATAATTTAGAAATTTATTAGCTTATCTTTTCAATTAAGAAAGTGAGGTTGGTTTCTACCAATTAACCTTTTGTGTTTCAAACACTTCAAATTTTAATAATTTAAAAATTTATTAACTTATCTTTTCAATTAAGGTTGGTTTCTACCAATTCACCCCTTGTGTTTCAAACATCCAAATTAAGATCAGAGGTTACCCATTACCCTCCTTGAATTAAGCCTAAATGTTAATTAAGGCTAAATTTTCAAAATTACACATTTGCCCCTAATGCTCTAACACTTCACATATCATCAAATTTAATTGAAATGACTTTAAAAATTTTATCCTACCTCATTCATGGGTAAATTAAGACATTAGAGGAGAAAATGTGATTTTTCAAGATTTAATTTAATTTATATATTTATTTCCATGGAAAAATTGGATTTTTCAAAGAAAATTCCTAACTTGACTAAGGTAAACCTTAATCCCTTGAAATTTTTATTGGAGGTAGAATTAGACCATAGAAGCCTTTGGACCAAATTTCATGATTTTTTGAATTTTATTTGAATTTTAAGAGTTTTTTTAAGTTTTGGGTGTTTTTTAATTATAAAATATTTTAAATGTGAAAAATTAAGTTTCATATTTTTGAAAAGTCTTCCTGAGATCAAAAAAATCAAAAGAGAAGATTTTATATTTTTTTGAATTTATTTTGATTTGTTGGAATTATTTTTAATGAAAACTCATTTTTAGCCTTTAATAATTATTTCTTTGCTTTGAAATTCAGTTTCTTTATTTAGAAAATCAGGAAAAATATTCTATTTGTTCCTAAGTGCTTAGGAAGTAATTTAGAATATTTCCATGAGTTTTATTATTTTTGTGATTTTTAGGGATTTTTAATTATTTAAATATTTAAAAAGGCTAAACTCAAGTTTTTATTTTAAATATCATTTTGTTTTTAGAAAATACCCCTGATCACAGAGAGCTCAAAAAAACCAAGTTTTATAATTTTTAAATTATATTTTAATTACTAAAAATCATTTTAGTGCCAAAAATATTAATTAACTTGAAAAATTAATTTAAGTTATCACATGAACTTAAAATGGTTTGAAATTTTTATGGTGAGTTCTCTGGATCTTAAAAAATAGTGGAGATCAAAAATCAATTCATTTTGTTGTTTGTATTTTTCAAAATTAATTATTTTTTGATTTAGGGTTTGTAAAGATTAGGTGTATTTTGAATGACTTGGCTCATGAGAAATTTTCTTAAAGGTTCTCTGATCATCATAAACCTTCAAAAAAAATTTTATTTTTCTAAGCAACATGCTAATTTCCATGATTAATTTAGGCAAATAATGCATATAAACTTGAAAAATATGATTCTTTGTCTAGGTGCTTTGTCTGACTTTGGAAAAATCAGGGAATGTTTCCTAAGATAGGGATAACAACATGCTAAAATTTCAAGCCATAATGTGATTACTACATGCATGGAGAATCAAAACATCCAAATCAGTGTTTAATTAATATAAATAGCCTCTTTAAGGGTCTTCACCCACATAATTCTTAAATTGAATCACAAGTGATAATTAACCTATTCTTAGGGATAATTAGCATTAAGGGTATTTACAGGATGACTTATTAAGCAACATAATAATTTTAAAAGAACTCGAGATTTTCCACCACGCAGCAAGAGAGAAGCACAAACCTGCTTCTTTTTCTAGCTCTGGTGGATACCTCAGAGATCTATTGAACTTAATATGTTTTGCTTGGCAACTTCATCCTTAACTAAACTCCTAAGGACCCACCAAGATATGACCTAGGTCATCAAGATTTTAATTCCCTGTTTCATATAAACTGCCTTAACATGTATTTTAATTTTCAGGTGGCGGAACGAGAAGACTTGCCAGGGATGCCTTTACAGTTTTCAGTGTTGTCTTTCTTGTACTTTCATGCTGTACTTTCATACCTACAAATTTACATGCTAAATAACGACGCCACCCTACATGAAAACTAAAACTATCAGGATAGCCAGAAAACCAAAACTAAAACCAATACTAAAATCAACCAAGATAAAATTCACCGCCACAACATTCAAAATATAAACAACTAAAAATTTAATCACAAACATCACACAAAACTACAATTACAACTAAATTAAGATGTCTCTATCGGATGATCGGGAATCCCTCAGAGGAGGTAACCTACGGTTGCTAACGAGGTTTCCCATGGTCTAAATGAAATTATGGAATTCATTAAGTTGAGTTTAGTGAGTTAATTTGGACTAAGTGAATCAAATAGAAAATAGTGGTGCTAGAACGAGGGAACCTTAGCATCCTAATCGATGTCGCTCTAATCAACTTTAACATGCTCTTATAAAATTTAAAGAACCCCAACCATAGGGCCATCTGATTTGACATTATAACTTGACACACTAGAAAACTCAAACTCGTTGTGGCCACGAGCTTGGATCTAGCATGGCGGGCAGCACGACCATCTTCAACAACAAAACTTATTTTTCTTAGCTAAACCAATCTTTCTTCCTTAAACTTAAACAACAAAGCCATAGGACTTTGAGGTTGCTTGCTTATGCAACATAAATCCTCACCTTATCTTTAGGCCTTTGTATAGCTCTGTTATACAATATAAGTCCTAACTCTTCTTAGTATTCTGAGGTTGTCGTTTATCACAAACTAAACCCTCACATCTTCCAGGCTATTTATGTGACCATTTAACACTAATGTAAGCCCTAACTAATAAAATTGGCAGGATGAAACACTTAAATATTCCTCCTTAAAATTAAAGCCAAACATTATGATAGCTTGGGAAGTCACCGGGGTTCTCCTCTAAATCCATGACATCCCCTAGTTCTTCCTTCTTTTGGATTCTACAATAAAATGCTCCAAATTTGAACTAATCCCCTTTCACACCTCTACGTTAGATCCCATTGAAAAGTCCTACCTTTTGAAATTCCTTAAAGATAATATTTCTTGATTTTTATCGAGAGTCTTCTTAGGTGACTTTAGTCATTTAAGATGTAATTAACTATAGGGGCTTGCCCTTATAAGAAGCATGTCCGAACCCAGCTTAATATAAACCCTATTTAATCCTTTATATTAAATAGGGAAACTTGTCGGCAAATACAAAGGTTTTGCAGACCAAACGGACGTACCTTTATATTAAATAAGGAAACTTGTCGGCAAATATAAAGGTTTCGCAGACCAAACGGACGTCATCTATTTAATCTTTTATATTAAATAGAGGAACTTGTCGGCAAATACAAAGGTTTTGCAGACCAATTATTTAATTCTTTATATTAAATAGGGGAATTTGTCGGCAAATATAAAGGTTTGCAGACCAAATGGATGTCATATATTCCTTAGTTTATTTGATCGAGTCTCATCCTCAAGTCTTGTGTTTATCCTTCGGGATAGATACAGGGTTTGAGGTACAACACTCTTTCATTTAAACTATGAAAAATATGGGGGCAGTTTGATTTCATAGTTTTCTAAACTTTAATGTCCTTCCGAAGTGGGCAACGAGATTTTGATTCCGGTAACCGACAGCTTCTTACAGGCAACTCCAACCAAAAATAGTGCCGACACGTTAAAAACTCTTCATTTCTAATAATTGGCACTAGGGTAGGTGGGATGGTGCTACATTAGACTTACTCAGTCAAGCTGATAATTGTTGTCAATGGTAGTTTAATTAACAAATTCGATTGATCCCAACGAAGGAAAACATAGGTTTCAGTGAGCTATGCTAAGAAAAGGATCTATCAGGGACCATAACCCTTACTCAGAATTACTATCCCAAAGAACCAATTTTAATATCAGTGTTTTGCTAAATAAAGGCAGTCAACTCAGCCACATCATGTTAGTGCCCAAGAAGGATTCCTCCGACACCAATAAATCAACATGAAGATTACACTGCTTTTGATGAGTCATACTAAGAAAGAAAGTGTCAAATGTCATATCTTTCACAATGATTTATAGACTCAAAGGATTAACTTGACCATTAGCATATTGATACACCTAAAATATATAATATTTTTATACACATTTTCTTACCTATTTTTTAGATATTGAGCTTTAATGAAAGGTATTTGTGTGTTTTTCTTTCAGGTACAATCAAATGGATGAAAAATGCTAAAAGGAGTGAAGAGGGTGAAGTTTGGAGTAAAAATAATGAAGGTGCAAAAATGAACTGGGCTGCCACTTATTCAGAGAGAGTTGTAATTGAATGAGCTCCTTTTACGTATGACGGTGTCAAAAACTTGGTGTCTTTAAAAGAAACATATGAAAGTATCCAAAAATGTCATAATTTTGATTTTGGAGGATATTTTTGTGTTGATAAAATAACATCCAAAATATTACAATCTGGATTTTGTTGGCCTACAATCTTTAGAGATGTTAACGCTTATATCAAAACTTGTGATTGATGTCAAATAGTAGGCAATATTTCTAGAAGAAATGAGATGCCCCTCAATTATGTGTTAGAAGTTGAGATATTTGATGTTTAGGGATTAGATTTCATGGGACCATTTATACCATCTTTTGGAAATTTATATATATTGTTAGCAGTAGACTATGTATCCAAATGGGTAAAAAATGTTGTTTTACCTCGATGTGATGCTCAAAGTGTTGCAAAATTTTTAAGAATGAACATATTTTATAGATTTGGGATGCCGAGAATAATCATAACTTATGGGGGAAGTCATTTCAAAAATGCGATAATGGAGAAATTATTAAAGAAATATCATATTAACCCTAGAATTGCTACTTCTTATCATCCTCGGACAAGTGGTTTGGCTGAATTATCCAGTCATGAAATTAAAAGAATATTGGAAAAATCAATGAATCTAACAAAAATGGATTGGTCAATCAAACTTGACTATGTTTTGTGAGCTTGTAAGACTGCATACAGAACTCCTTAGGAATGTCCCATACACGCTAATATTTGGGAAAGCGTGTCACTTACCAATTGAACTTGAGCATAAAGCATATTGGGCTATTAAAGAATTTAATTACAATTTAAAGAATGTTGATGAGAAAAGATTATTGCAATTAAATGAGCTTGAAGAGATAAGGAATGAATCTTATAAAAGTGCTAAGATTTACAAAGAAAAGAAGAAAAATGTGGCATGATCGGAGGATTCTTACTAAAAAATTTTAGCTAGGGCAACAAGTTTTGCTTTATAATGTAAGGTTAATTTTATTTCCAGGCAAACTTAAGTCCAGGTGGATGGGCCCATTTATTGTGATGAATGTTTGTCCCTATGGAACTGAGGATATCAAAGATCCTAAAACTGATAAAAAAATTTAAAGTGAATGGTCACAGGTGGAAATCATACTTTTTTAGGTGACCAACTTAAATTAAATGATTTTATGATGTTGGGTCAACCAGAATAAGCACTGGTTACGTTGAGTTGACGACGTTAAACCAAGCGCTCTGTGGGAGGTAACCCATAGTTATATGTGTTTTTTTTATTGTTATGTTGTTGAGTTTGATTTAGAAAATTTTGGTAGTATTTTGATTATATAATGAGTTATTCATTATTCTAAGACCTTAAAAGATGGTATAAACATGTTAGAATGTTTATTTTGATGTTATGTTGACATGTGTTACATTGAGCACTAGCCCTTAAGCGCCAATATCTGGCGCTTAAGTTCGGCAGTTAAAAAACATATGCAAATTTTGGTTTCTAGAAGTTTTAATCGAGATTTGGTTGGCTTTAACATGGGAGAGCAATTTTAGGATGTTCTTAGGAGTTATAAGAGACTTGGATCCTATAAATAGAAGGGTTATGTAAAGATTTTTACCACAATTCAATTCTAACCCAAAATCCTAAGTTAAAAGTGAGAGTTTTGGAAAAATGTCATCTTGGGAGAGTGATTTAAAGAAGAAAGAGGAAGTAATGAGAAAGAAGTTTGTTAGTTAGGTGCGCAAGTATTGTACAATATTTCCTCATCGTTAGTATCGAAGGAAGAGTGGAGAAAATCACTAAAATTGAGGATGATGTAGCTTCAATTGAAGCAAAAGTGATGGAAGTTAACACACATCTGGATCATATGGGATGGTAACATAAGATGCAGTATAGCCATACCAGTGTTATAGAAGAAGTAGAAAGGATATGTAGTTCAAGAACAAGTGGATTAAAGAAAATTAAACCAAAGTTATTAATCATCTTCTGTTCTTTCATATTTACATTCCAAATGGCGAAGGAGAGACTAATTATATGTCAGGATTTGTTCGACCGAATGGAGAATGGAATTAAGCTCGTGCTTTAATGTTTGTGTGTTTAGTATTTGATTGTTAATGTTAAGTGTGTTTGCATGTTATCAATGTGATGATTGTCTAGTGTTTTGTGTTTAGGAATTTTCTCATCTAAGATAATTTGGATTGAGAATCAATGTATTAAAAATGTTTGTAATCGTTTGTGAATGAAAATAAGTGTTTGTTTGTGAGAAATTTTGTGTTATTTTGCATTGAATTAAATTAGTTAAGATTAGTAAATCTTGAGTAAGAGGAGAATTGAGAGAGAAGAAAATAGTTATTAAATAGTTTTGAGACCATGTAGGGTTGGTTGACTTAGGCTATGAGTTCATTTCACTTCAATCAAAAAAATCAAAATTTGTGCACTGGCGCCAAAGCACTGCATAAACTAAGAGACGGGCGCCTAAGCACCAAACCATTGACGCCTAAGTGGCGGTTCACAAAAACCGGTTCGCGAACGGTTTTAAGTGACAAATCGGTCAAAAAAAACTCCATTATTTTCGCTCGACGTCGTCCCCTTCCTTGAACTTTCATGATTTTGGAGTTAGGGCACACCCTCTTTTTGAGATTTTTTAGTAGTTTGGAGCAAAAATTGCTGGATTTGATATCTTTGAGGTAAGAGCTTCACTTTTATGCAAAAAAATTTGATTTTCACCATGTATTTTGAGCACATTTATGAGATACTTAAACATCACTAGTCATGGTCAAAATTTGAGAAAAATCTATGGAAAATACATAGATTTGGTAGTTTAAGCTTTTATGAGTTAAGTTTAGTGATTTAGAGTTGAATTTAGAAATTATTGTGAATTTTATATATTTTTTTAGAAATGGCACCAAGAATGAAAAGGAGCAAAGTAAAGGGCCAATTTGATTCAAGTAAGTTTGTCAGTTTGAGAGCTCAGGATCGATACAGTGATGCACTGCAATCGAAAAAATTGATTCCTGAGCAATGTTTTAAAAGTCTGTGAGGAGCTATTGAAGATCTAATTGTTTGTCGCTAGTGGGAGCAGTTATGTTGTTTTTCTACTGTTGCAGTGATTTCTATTGTGCGAGAGTTCTATGTTAATTTCCTCAAAGCTGAAGAAGAATGAGTCATGGTAAGGGAGAAGACTATGCCTTTTTCGCCTGAGGTAATAAATCAATTTTATCATTTACGCCTGAGCACTTTGTGTTTTTAATCAAATTATAGTCCTACTAAGGAGGAGTTAGACGAGATTATTTCATCTTTTATTGCTGGAAGAGGACTTTGGAAAATAATAAATGATTAGAGAGTTAACTTTTCTACTTCAAAGTTGGATGCCACTGCAAATGCATGACACTATGTAATTTATGCTCATCTGCTGCCTGCCAATCATCTTAATGAAGTGACCGTGATTGAGTAAATTTGAACTATTGCATCCAACAGTTCAAGCCCATTGACATTGGAGCTTTGATTTATGGAGTTGTTACAAGTTCTGTCGTCACTACTACTATTGCAAGTTTAGGATTAATTTAGATGTGTTATTTAATGTTTTAAGACTTGTAGCTTTTCATACTAGCACCTGCAATATTTCAGAGTTAAGTTTCAAAAATAAAAACTTTAACAGGTAAGTCTTTTCTTAATGTACTAACTGTTTTCTTTCAATCTGTATTTTTCAGTTTTTCATGCTTAATCTTTAAAAAAAAATTAATTTTGAGGGGAAGAAAATTTCTTTTCTAAAGAAAGAAACTTAATTTTATTTGTCCTCAATTAGCTATATTTAAAAAAAAATTTAATTTAACATGAAGTGTGGTAGTAGAGCCCAACTTTTGATAACTATATTTGTATTTTTAAATATATAGTAAGCTTAAGTAAAAATTTTCAATGATAAAGGTTAATTCTAAAGATTAAGGTATTTTATATGAAAGAATAAGACTATACTTTTCCATTTTAAGTAAAGGAATTTGTATTTTTGAAGTATTGAAAATCTTAGAGTTTCATGTAAAAAGAAAAGATTGAAACTTTATAAAAAATCTACAAAGCTAAGATGAATTTATAAAGTGAAGGAATGTGAAAAGTTTTTTTTATTTTACTTTAAGAAGAGGATAGCGAAGTTTAAAATTATTAAAGACTAACCAGATATAGTAATCCTTACATGAAAATGAAAAAAAAAAAAAAGTAAAAAGCAAAAGAAAAAAAAAAGAGAAAGAAAAGAAAAGAAAAATATGTGAGGAGAAGCTTGGGGAGATGCCTAAGAAAAAATTGGCTTCACTTGAATGTATTTAAGTATTAACATATTTACTAATAAAGTTTTCATGAAGTTCTTTTTCATATGGATATTCTAAGTGGCTTTACTATGAAAATTTGTAAGTTTCCTTGAAAAGAATAGAGAATCAGAAATCTTAGACTTGACTGCTAGATATTCTTATACCTTTATTATTAACTTGAGTTATTTTAAGTTTTTCTTAAGTTATTCTATGATATTTAGTAGACCAAAATATGGAAATCTATAAGTTAAACTCTTTACTACAAGTCATATTTTATGTAGTAAAGGAGTTACTTGATGACTAGTAACATTTAAGATTGGGAGATTTTGACGCACCAAAAATATATGCATTTTTATACCTATATTTTATACTCTTTTTTTGTGATATTGCGCTTTAAAGGAAGGTATTTTTCATATTTTATTGTAGGTTGATGATTTTTAGCACTTTGACAAAAAATGAAGCAAAAAAGATGGAATTTGGAGTCAAAATGGCGTTTTGGAGAGAAATACTCAACACTGACGGCGCTAGCATGGACGTCGATGGCGCCAGCATGAAGGAAGTAATCCAGAACAGCGGGGGTACAAATGGCACCATATTGGGCATCAACGACGCCATTTGACAGAGAGCACAAATTAATTTCGTGCTACTGGCGCCAATGACGACATCATGGGTGTCGACAGCGTTGAAGTCGGTGTAGGGAAAATTTCTAGAAGATTCAATGAATTTGGATGCTTTTTGAAGATTTATTTGATACACCTCTTGGAAAAACAACATTATGCTCTATTTAGAGTGGAAATTGATCAGACAAAGAGCCTACTAGTGTGTCATTGAGTTTTCTTTAGTGTTATATTTTGTGTATTGTGTAGTGTGGTGAGTCAAAGTGTGATTTCTCCTAAGAGTTGTTAGAGAGGGAGAGAAGTGAGAGATTTCTTCTTCCCTACATCTTCAAAGAGAGAATTAAGAGTCTTGTAAAGAGAGAAATAGTCTAAGAGGAGCTACAAGGGATTTGTTTCAAGGAAGAGTTAAAGATAAGTGGTGTTTGTTTATTATTATTGTATAAAATTTCTTTTATTTATGAAATTTATATTTTGTTGTATCTTTCTCATGAGTTCTGAGTAGTTTTCTTTGTCTTTCTCCCTACTCTAAGATATGGTGAAATGAAGAGATAATTTGGATGTGCTAATTTTAAAATATAAAATAAATTGTGATGATTTTTTTACTTCATTCTTAATTTACTTTTTGATTTGGCCAATTGAAATGTTAACATCTGTTGTGAAACATAATATCCAGGAAATAGAGTATGAGTTTCTCAACAAAGTGATAATCACATTCGATTCCATGGAGTGCTTCGTTCAAGGAATTGAGTGCAAATAAATAGAGAAATATATATATTACTGAGCAAAGAATTGGAGATTCTAGGGTGACAGACTAAAATCCTCAATTTCATCTTAGTGTTTAAGAACTAAAGCGAGAGTTAGCCTTCAGGGGAAGGGAAGTGGGAGCTCTAGAGTGAGAGTAAGTATCCTCCCAACTTAACCTTGGATTTAGAGACAAAACTTAAGATTAGCCAACGATTCTCTATAACACTTGACTGAGGCCAGATAATTAAAATTGCTCCTATTTGGCACAAGATATATTAAAACGATTTATCTTTCTCATTTAACCAAAAACTCATTGTAGTGGGAAAGATATCATATTTGATAAATTCATCACAAAAATTTAGTTTGGTAGTTATTACTTAAGGAAATAGCTTTGCTTTACAGTTTCACTAGTAGTTGGTAATTTAGTTCTGATAGCACCCTAAACATTTAAAATTAGTGTAGTAGATTTTATTTATTATTGTGAATTTCCTGATTTAAATTTTCATTACGAATTTACACATTCCTTGTGGGGTTGATATTTGGGGATAAAACAGATTGTCCTGCATTACTTGATAACGATATGTATACTTGAGTAGAATCCCAACATAAATTATTTCAATTTCTTATTCATAAATAACGAATCAAGTTTTTGGCATCGCTGCAAAGCAAAGTCAACTTTATTAATTTTACACATCTATAATTTTGGGGTAAGCGATGAATGTCATTATATGATTAATTTCCTTAATAATTATTCTTAATTTCTAACAAAGCCAAAAACTTAATCTAAAGTAAAAGCTAGATAAATCTTTTACTATGAAGCAAATAAGGATGTAGTTATAATATTTAAATATGAGATACTATGCAAGTATACATATCGTTATCAAATAATATAAAACTTTTTGTTTAAGTCCCGAATATCAAACCCACAGGGAGGACTAAATTTTGATAAGAAAATTTTACTTAGCAATATATTCTTACTTAAACATAAGATGCTAAAATAAGAATGAAAGTTTGATTATTTCTGTAATTTTTGATAATTGAAAATAAAGTAAGCAATTAATTAACTTAACTAAAATACTTACAAGATGAAGGAAATGTTAATAAAATATATTTTTTCTTATTATGAATCAGTGATAAATATAAAAATTCTGTTGTGGAAGTATGCTAAATTTGTTGTGTCAAATAGGAGCAATAATATTCGTTACCCTTACTATATATGCTATAAAGAACATTGGTTAATCTATAGTTTGAATAGTCTTGAAGACTAGCTAGGCTGGGAAGATACAAGCTCTCACTTTAAAGTTCCCTCTTCTCCCTCCACCTGAGGGCTAACATCTCCTATCAAAACCTAAAATTATAAATCAAATTGGGGGCTTTTGCCTGTCACTCTAAAGTCTTCTAATTCTATACCCTTTAAAAGTTTATTTTCTTGTTTATTTGCACTCAACCCCATGAATTACATTCTCATTCATGAAATCAATATGTGATTCAAACCATTTTTTGACTGAGACAAAACCATCTCGGATCTTACATGTTCTCACAACAGATATTAACATCTTAATTGACTAAATCAAGAAATACATAAAGTGCAAGGTTTCGAATCATCACAACTTCTTCCAACAATGAAGTCTAATACTTCACACAACTTTCTTTAAATATTTAATCACTTATCATTTTAAGCAAAAAGATAATGAAAACTACTCAGAATTCATGGAGAAAATACAACCACACATAAGTTTAAAAGTAGAAATCATGCATACAAATAAGAAATCTAAATTAAAACCAAGTGTAGACACAAAAATAAACACTTATCTCAAATTTTCTCCACCAAATGTCTTGAAGTTTCTTTGAATTATTTTCTTTCTCTCACAATACAAACTAACACTCAAAATAAAATAAAATAAAATAAAGGTGGCTGGCGGCGGCGGAGATGGGCAGCGGCAGCAGCAATGGTGGCTATAAAGTTTAGTGGGTTGATGGCCTCCTCCTTGGAAAAGCTAAGTCATTTCTTATAAAAATCCAAGGGGTACCTTGGTGTCTATTCAAAAAGGTGTCTCCATTCAATAAATCTTCTAGAAGTTGTCTCCTCAAAAATCAATTGAATGAATTTTCGTGTCCACGGGCTATTTCTCACATTTTTATCAAGGGTTGCTTCAAACACCTCTTCAAAAATCTGGTCTAATTAAATAAATCATCAAGTAACTACTTATGGTGCTTAAGCTCAGGTTACTTGGCGCTTAAGCTCCGTGCCTCTAGCACTCAGACGCCCCAGTTTATTTTTGCTCCAAATTTGACCCTTTTTCACTCCTTATAGGATTTTTCATCCATTTGATTGTACTTGTAAGAAAAACACACAAATACCTTTCATTAAAGCACAATATCTCAAAAATAGATATAAAAATGTGTATAAAAACACTATATATTTTAGGTGTATCAAAAATCACTCAAATTTTGTGCTACTTTATCTTGTAACCTAGCTAAAATTTCAGAGGATAGTAGGGTTAGAGCTAAAATATTAACAAATTGCTTGACCCTCTCATGCAGGGATGATTCAGACTTGTCTTGGCTTCAAGTGACTACTTTTCCTTAATCTTTATTATATTCCTTTTTATGGGAAATCTTTCATAGAGTAATATACTAACTTATAGAGCACGATTCATCCTCTGATCTGGATTCTAAGTTAGTAAGCACTACATGTGCTCTAATCTAAAAGTTTGGTGAAGAAGCTCTTATAGTTAGTGTTTGGTCTTTATCCAAGATTCCTCCATAACTTTGTGCGATTATGCCACCTACTTATAAGTTCAGAAAGGTGACATATCGTTGGAATACGATTTGGGGTTCTTCGTCATTATTTGATGATATCTCTTCTTCTTCTTCTTATTCATCTTTTATTTTGATCACCACTTCTTTTTCAATGTTTTTTTTATTTCTACTTTCTTTTCTTCCTTCTTTTTTATCACCATTTCTTTTCCAATTGTATTTTTATTATTTTTCTTTTCTTTTGTAATATCTCTTCCTAACTCTCTATCTATAGACATTTCTCTAAAAAATAACACTTTTTTCTTCAATATGTAGTATGTTTTTTCTTCAATATGTAGTATGTTTTTTCTTCATATATTATGACTTTATGAATTGAAAATGATTGTAGATCACCCTTAATGCACTATTATATACCATCTCACTAATACTTGATGTATTGAGGGAAGGAAAAAGGCATCATTCAATGTTCGTGAAGCCAAGGTTTCCTTACAAGTGCATTGAAAGAAGTTTTTGAATCAATAATGTTAAACTTTGCTTTATTCTGTAAATATCCAATCTTGAATAAAAGTGGGAGCCTAGAACTCCTTCGTTATCCTCATTGAATCCATATACTAAAATCTTTTTGTATGAGAGCGTATGTATATCCTTGTCAAGATAAGTAAGGGTTCTCAAATTGATTATGTTGACAAATGCATCCGGATAAACATGAATTTTGTACAATCAAAATCATCCAATATTTATAGAGATATAAAGTGATTGACTATGGTCGACTGTCCTTAGCAAAAGGTAAATATCAATTAAAGTTTATTTGATAACTTCATCAAAATTATCCACTTCTCCTTTTATGAGATTAAATGTCAGTTGGTTCATAAAGATTTTGAGATCTAACATGGCTTAAATGAGTGACACTTTCATCTCTTTGATAAGACAAAAGCATCATAAATACTGAGTTTTACTAAAAATATTCTTAAATGGGACAACTCATTGTAATCAACCATAGGAGGAGTTTCTACAAGCGTATCCTAGGTAGGAGCAGCCTATAGTAGTGTTGTTAGTTTATTAGGACTAATGATTATTGTGTCTTCCTCAGAAAATATTTTGCAAGGTGGTAGTACTTTGTTGTCTTGATGATTGATTTTAAAAATATATTTTGTTGTGGTATCTACCAACTACTCCATAACTTCTTGGAATTCTTTATGAGATTGTTCAGTTAGAAGATTTTATCCCAATCTCAATAGGTATACCTTGAATAATTGATAACAGGGATATTACTAGCAGAAAAGGGATCTTCACTTGAATAAAGTTCTTCAATAAATTTAGTAATGACTTGAGAATTGTTTCATTTGGATTATTAAGATTATTGCTATTAGTAATATTCAAGTTAGTCGAATGATGTTCCTTAAAAAAATTTAAACGTACTTAAAACCACTACTATTTTATTAACTTTAATGCAAGCTTGAATTCCGACTTGACTTCTCTTTCTTCAAGAACTACAAGCGTACCTGGTTTGATAGACACTTGAGATCTTTCAGAAGCTTGTATGGATAACTTTTGAACATGATTGATTATCTTTCATGATTTCTTGGATAAGACTATTTTCAAACTTTCTCTTTTGTGTGTCTTCACCAAAGATAACACTAATGGAGCCTTAGCTTAGTTATTTTAGATATTCTCTAGGGTTTGCAACAGTGATATGGTTTTTAGCTCCAAAAAATATTTTTATGAATAACTCTTCCAACTTAGCAAACATTTTGAGAAAGCCGTTGGGCAGTTCAACATACCAGTCAAATGATGTTATAGATAAACTATTGACAAACTAATGAAATAATAAGGCATTGCTTCCTCTAGCATTGTAGCAACGAGCATGAAAATGGGTTAAATGCTATTACTAGTTTCTAGTTCTATCAAAAACTTTGAAAGTAGATTGTATAAATCCTTTGGGGCATTACGCAACATTAAACTGTTTTGGGTGCAATCATCTTTTAGGCACTGATGTATCATCTTAGGCTTGATATAATGCATCATTTACTTTCTAATAAAAAAGATATTACAGGTCTTTTTCAGGAATCAATGGTGATTCTAACTGTTACCTGGAGACTTCCTTAGCAATTTTTGTCTTTGAGCTATGAACTACATGAATAACCTTAGGCTTCTCCACTTCTATATGTACTGGAATTTGAGCTGGAGTTTTCTTTTGAATAAGAGGTGCTGAATTCAGTAACTCTATCATCCTCTTTTCTAATATTTCAATGTGTTCATCTCTTTATCTCAACTTACCAATTGGTGCTGAACAATATTAGATGAGTGACCCTCTTCAATTATTACATCTTGGTGATGTACTAGAATTAGGACTGGTTTTAATTTGTTGGAATAACATTCATAACCTCCTCCATCCACTTCCCATGTCTTTCTATGAGTTCAACCCTCTATCTTAATTTATTTAAAAGTTGTTGAGCTACGTCCTGATGCTTGAGATTGTTGCGAGGCAACTTGGTCAATCACTAAGTATACCTATCGATAACCGTAATCCAATAGGTAGCTTACACCTAGCTAAGAGGATGCTTGAAGATGCTCTTGAATCTCATCATTATCAATCCCCGACCATCCCTGAAGAATCTTGGAGGCCGTTTGTGATGTAGTTGACGATGTTGAACTTTTCTCTTGAATTAGGTTGTGGCGAGAGGTAGGTTGATACCTTTACTCGGTTTGATTGGCTTCAACCTTTAGTCCGGATGGCTCGTATACGATCAACCTCTAGCCTCAATTTAGGAGAGTTGTACATAGTTAAATAGGTCTCATAGTCTTCTTTTAGTGAGTCTTTTGATCTTTTGTCAGTCAGTCCTTTGGTCTTCCATCGATGGGTCCTTTGATTTTCTGTCGATGGGCCCTTCTTAGCTAGAGTCTTTTGTACATTTTAGTTCACTAATTTTTTCGAGATTCGTGTAGACATGCATCAAATGTATATATATATATATATATATATATATATATNATTTCATACTTCAACTTCCTTTCGAAGCGGGTGACGGGATTTCGATTCCGGTGACCGATAGCTTCTTACGGGCAACTCCCCTCCAACCCCAAAATAACGCCGACATATTTCATCTTCAAAACAATCTTCATCATCAATGTTGATGGTTGTCCTTGTCCATTCAACAATTAAATTGGTTCTTTCTTGTCGATGTCCCCGGCCTTGACCTCGGGTGTGCAAACTAAAAGAACCCCAACCAACTTATTACATGATAGTGGTGGAAAAATGTTGAAGCTTATATATTAGTGTGTTGGCTTATTATAATTGCTTATTGTGTTTGTGTACGCATATTTTAAGATCTTAAGGTTTAGTACCTTACTATTCAGAGTTAGAAAGAACTACTGGAAAAATTTGAAAACAACAAAAAGATTTGGAAAATTTAAAAAAATGGCTACAAACTTAAATAATCCAGAAATTGAAAATGAAAATCATCAGAGACGTTTAAGAGATTATGCTAATTGTACTACAAATGAAATACGCTTGAGTATATAAAACCTATTGTAGCTACTAATTTATTTGAGCGTACACGTGTTATTATCCAATTGTTACAAAAAACCAGTTTAGGGAACACTGACTGAAGATTATAACTAACATTTTGCTAGTTTTATAGAATTCTGAGCTACATTTAAATATGATGGAGTGTCAATTGATGTCGTCAAACTTAGACTTTTTTCTTTTTCATTAAGGAATAAAGCTAAGATGTGTTTAAATTCTTTAGCACATGGATTTATCAAAACTTGCGGAGAATTATCAAAAAAATATTTATCTAAATATTCATCATCATAAAGAATTGCTAAGCTTAGAAATGATATCGCATATTTTTGCCAGTTTGAAGGAGAATCAATTTTTGAGGCTTGGGAATGATTTAAAGATTTCATTAGGATGTGTCCACACAACACGTTACAAGATTGGTTAATAAATCAAACTTTTATAAAAGATTGTTTGGATCTCTGAGGTCTATAATTGACACTGTTGGTGGTGGATCATTATTATCAAAACCATTAAATGAAGCATATTCTATAATTTAAGAGATGACTACTAATAATTTTTAATGTCCCTCTGAAAGGGTAACTCTAAAAAGAGTAGCGATAATTCATGATTTTGATGTAATATCTATTTTGGCTTCTCAAATTGCTACAATATCAATGAAGATAGATCAATATGGAATGAATTATTCTCAGACACCTCTTGTGCTTGAGGAAAATTCATTTAGACAAATGATAGATTCTCAATCATTATATGAAACTTCAAATGCAATAAATAACTGAACTAATAATCCTTATTCAAATTATTATAACCCTAGTTGGAAAAACCACCCTAATTTAAGTTGGACTAATAATAACTCTAATGTTGTAAATCCATAATGGGGGAAGAATCCTATGAACCCATTAGGAAATTCCAACAACTAGGGAAATTTTAACTATAAACCTCATTAACCCTTAGGCTTTAATAGAAATTCACAAATTAAGGAGAAGAAATTGTCGATGGAAGAATTAATATTAAAAATGAGAAATCAATTACAAAGTCAGGAGCTACAATTAAAAACATGAAAAATTAATTGGGATATATTGCTTCTACACTTAGCAATAGACCTCCAAAAACTTTTCCTAGTAATGCTGAAGTTAATCCTTAAGATCAAAATACATAGCAAACTAAGGCTATTAACATGAGAAGTGGAAAAGAATTCAAAACAAACATTTAAAAGGAGATTAAAGTTGAGAAAGAAAAGGATTAAATTGCAAATTCTAGCAAAGATTTTCATCGTGATTCGAAATATCCTATTAAACCAATGAAAATTACTGTAGAAAGATGATACACCCAAATAATATACTATTTTATATATACATTTTATGCTTATTTTGGTGATATTTCACTTTAAAGAAGGGTATTTTTCATGTTTTTGTTACAAGTATATCAATTTTAGACATTTGGAGAAAAAAGGAGAAAGGAGGAAATTTGGAGCCAAAACAGAGATTTTTGCCAATGGTGCCAGAGTCGCAGTTTTCTCGAGTGCGAGCGCCAGAAGCACCAGATTGGCGCCAAATGTGCCAGAATCTAGAGACAAAACAAAATTCATTAAGGGGTGCCAGAGGCACCAGATTGGCTCCAAAAACATAAAAATCCAGAGAACAATGCTGACTTCATTAAACTGGGACCAGATGCGCCAAACTTACGGCCAAAGCGCTAGAGACAAATTAAGATGGAGTATGTTGGTTCATGACTATTTTTGAGCGGTTTTTGATGGCTTCAAAAATTTCAAATGTCTTATGGAGTGTTTGAATACATCTAAACACTGTGAAAAACTCTTTAATGAAGAGATATGTCTATTGGATGAAAGGACTTATCTTTTTGTGCAAAAAAAGTTTTAACTTTTTGGAAAAAAATTGGAGAGAATCTGAATTCTTTTGGGGCCCTAATTAAAAAGGAGAGAATTCTAGAGAAGAAAGGGGGTGTGAGATAGAGACAAAGCTTTTTGCATGAGAGAGAAGGGAGGATTTTCTTCTAACGTTGTAAGAGGAGATGGAAGGTGAGAGATTTCTTCTTCATTACACTTCTATGAGAGAATTAAGTGTGATATTAAAGAGAGAAAGTGCTTAAAGAGAACTTCTAAGGATTTGCTTGGAAAGGAGTGCGAGACAAGTTATGTTCTTTTCTTTCTTTGTTTTGTAATCTTGTTTTTCTATATGAAATCCATGTTTTTTATATCATTTTCTTGAATTATGATTAGTCTTCTTTATCTTTCTCCCTACAATGAGATATAGTTTTGTGAAGAATTAGTTTTGTTTTGTAAGGTTTTAAATGAAAATAAATTGTGATGATTCAAACTCTCAAGTTCATTTATTTTTTGATCTATCCAATTGGAAGGTTAAAATTTGTTGAGAAAAATACGATCCCAAAGGGCTATGCTTTCTACAACAAGGTGAGAGTCACATTCAATTTTGTGGGTGAGAATGTAATTAACGGGGTAAATAAATAGGAAATATACTTTGGAGAATTGGAGAAGTTAAGGTAACATATTAAAATCGTCAATTTGGTCCAGTTTCTTGGAAATTAAAGTGAGATTGTTAGCCCACAGGTGAGGGAGAAGTGAGAGCTCTGGATTGAGAGCCAGTATCCTCTCAAGCTAACAATGGATTTAGGGACCAAACTCTGAATTATTTAAAGTTCTTTATGCACTCTTTGAGAGTGCATAAAGAACAAGATTGCTCTTATTTTGCACAATACAATTTTATATATGCATTTTAAAATAATTTTAATATCTTCACAATCTATAAACTCATTATAAAGGGGAAGGGTTATTTCTTAAATTTTAACTCTTCATTTTAAAATTTTGTTTAGTCATTATAAGTTTACTTTTTAAGTTTATCAGTTAGTTTAGTTAACTTAGTTCTTTCAACTACATTTCCTTTGGCACACAATAAATTTACTCAAGATTTGTCTTGCCTAGTTAAGTTTGATAGTTTTAATATTGTGTTTGACGTTATGACCATAAGAAGTTTCAAATCTCAGTGAGATCGATACTTAGGACTCCATTAGAGCTCTTTATTACTTGAGCGATACGTATAGTTACGTTATTATTACGGGTTTCATAGCTTATATATTTTAAAAGATAAAATTATTTTTAATGAATTTATTTTTATTGGAATTGAACTACATATTTACTATTAGTGCTAGTCGGCCGCCCACATTAAGTTTTTTGCCCCGTTATCGGGAGTAATGGTAAACTCTCTTATAATTGGGAACCATTTTTATGAACTGAAAAACTATTTGTAATTTAATTAAATATTTTTATATTTTAGTGTGTTTATTTTTTTTTATTCCTTATTCTGTTCGTGTATGCGTAGTTTAAGATTTGTAGGTTTAATGCCTTACAATTCAGAGTTAAAGAGAACAATTACAAAAATTTAAAATAACAAAAAGAAATATATAATTTGAACAAAATGGCTTGTAGATTGAATAATTTTGGAATTAAAAATGAACATCATCAAAGAACATTAAGAGATTATGCAAATCCTACACCAGAAGAAATTCAAATGAGTATACAAAGCGTTGTTGTAGCAACCAATTCATTTGAGCATAAACCTCCTATTATCGAAATGATACAAAATGATCAGTTTGGGGGAACACTGACTGAAGATCCTAACTTGCCCCTTGCTAGTTTTCTAGAGTTGTGTGCTACATTTAATTATGATGTAGGTGTCGAATGCTGCTTTCAGACTTAGACTTTTCTTTTTTCACTAAGGGATAAAGCTAAGATGTGGTTATACTCAATAACACCTGGATCTATTAGAACTTGGGGCAACTTATCACAAAGTATTTATCTAAATATTTCCCACCATTAAAAACTGCTACACTTAGAAATGATATTACATCTTTTTGTCAGTTTGAAGGAGAATCATTATATGAAGCTTGTGAAAGTTTTAAAGACCTCCTTAGGAAGTGTCCACACCATGCATTATCAAATTGGTTAATATTTCAAACTTTTTACAATGGATTGGTTGGATCTCTTAAAACAATAATTGATGTTGTTTTTGGTGGATAATTAATGTCAAATGCATTTGTTAAAGTGTATTCGTTAATCAATGAGATGACTACTAATAATTTTCAATGACCCTCTGGAAGGGTAAAGCTAAAAAGAGTAGGTAGTATTCATAATTTTGATGCAATATCTATGTTGGCTGCTCAAATTGTTGCAATATCAAAGAAGATAGATCAATATGGATTGAATTATTCTTAGATAGCTCCAGTTCTTGAGTAAAAATCACTGCCACAAATTATAGAATCTTAAACTTTGTATGAGACTTTAAATGTCATAAACAACTGATGTAATAATCTTTATTCCGATTATTATAATCCTGGTTAGAAAAATCACCTAAATTTTAGTTGGAGTAATAATAACTCTAATGTTATAAATTCGTAATGGTGGAACAATGTTGAAAACCCATTGGGGAACTCTAACAATCAAGGGAATTTGAACTACAAACCTTATTACCCTCTAAGTTTCAATAGCAATTTGCAGAGTAAGAATAAGAAAATGT
This sequence comes from Phalaenopsis hybrid cultivar, assembly GCA_002079205.1. NCBI lineage: Eukaryota > Viridiplantae > Streptophyta > Magnoliopsida > Asparagales > Orchidaceae > Phalaenopsis > Phalaenopsis hybrid cultivar. The sequence goes on from JXCR01148859.1 coordinate 752,039, forward strand.
CAAAGGTTGAGTTAATATTGTAAATTGGAAGTCAATTACAAAGTCAAAGAGCTGCAATTAGAAACATGGAAAATCAATTGGGATGCATTGCTACTGTACTTTGCAATAAAACTCCAGAAACGTTGCTTAGGAATGTTGAAGTTAATCCTAAAGATTAAAACAAAGAGCAAATTAAGGGTATTCAACTTAGAAGTTGAAAAGAATTGGAAACAAAAGTTCAAAAAGAAGTTGAAGTTGAAAAATAATGAGTAGGCAATGAAAAATCTAATGAAGATTTTTATTTTGAGTCAGAATATCCTATCAAACCAATGAAAATTACTGTAGAAAGACCACCAGCTCCATTTCCTCAAAGATTAAAGTAAAAAAACAAAGATAACCAATTTACAATATTTTTGGAAATATTGAGGAAATTGACAATAAACATTCTATTTGTTGAAACCTTGGAACAAATGTCAAGCTATGTGAAAAAGGAAGTTTAGGGATAATGAGACTATTGCACTTAGTAAAGAGTGTAGCGTTATAATTCAGAAAATGCTTCCTGAAAAACTTAAAGATCCTGGTAGTTTTATTTTTCCTTCTGTTATTGGCAAAAGATTTTAGAAAAGCTTTATTTGATTTGGGAGCTAGTATTAATCTTACGCCTCTATCAATTTTCAATAGGTTGGGTTTAGGAGAAATTTCACTTATTACTACAACTCTTAAGTTAGTTGATCATTCGATTACCTATCCTAAAGAAGTTATAGAAGATATTTTGATAAATGTTGATAAATTTATCTTTCCTGTGGATTTTATTGTGTTAGACATGATGGAAGATAAAAAAATTCCTATTATTTTAGGAAGACCATTTCTTGCCACTGGAAGAGCTTTGATAGATGTGCAGAAAGGGCAGTTAATGTTGAGAGTTAGCGATCAAGCGGTCACATTCAATATTGTTAAGTCAATAAGATATCCAACAAAAGAGAGAGAGAATGAATGCTTTAGAATGGAAATTAATTACTATTTAAGCAATGAAAATATCATGAATATACTTTAAAAGAAAACCGACTAAGAATATTTAGAGTATGTGGATGAGGATATAGTTCAAGATGAATCAATGAAATTGAGTAATGCAGAATTGGATTATGTTTGTGAACAATTTGAATTGTTTGATCCTTCGGATAATAACAAAAATTTGATTTCATCGATTGAGAAACCTCCTGAACTAGAAATGAAAATACTTCCTACACATTTAAAATTTGCCTTTCTAGAAGATTTATCAACATTACCTGTTATTGCATCCTCAAAGTTAACTGAAGCACATGTACAAAAGTTGTTGGAAACTTTAAAAAGATATAAGAATAACTTTTGAATGAACATTAGCTAAAATTAAAGGAACCAGTCCTTCAATTTGTATGCACAGAATTTTATTGAAAGATCATCATGACCCAAAAGCTAATCCTAAAAATAGATTAAACCGCATAGATTAAGAAGTTGTTAAGAAAGAGATTTTAAAATGGTTAGAAGCAGGAATAATATGTTTGTTGACCTCATTTTTGGTTGAGGTCCAGTTTCCTCCTTAGTAGCCTAGGGTCTAGCTATAGGACTTTCCTGTTGACTATTCCTAGAGGACTTGAAAAGGAACCCTCATCATTAGAAATTTTAAACTCTTCTTTCCTCAACTTAAGGTTTCACATATTGTTCCTAACCTCTAGTACTTAGTAGTTGGGGTCAATAGGAGAGAGCTCAAGGAGAGTCCTCAATGGATGGTCAAGCCCTAGGACTAACCCTGGGTGGTCTAGTCTTGGTTAGGCGCACAGACTACATTTTTTTTTTGACACATCCCAAATCCTAAGACCACTTGCACTTAATTTGGTCTCTTGACTCCTCTTGGAAAGCTCATATGGGTGGACCCAAACTCCTTGGCTAAGAGAGTTAGGACCAGCAAATTGAACATAAAAAATGAATCAGTATATGGTTCTCATGACTTGAAAATGGCTTCGTAGCTTACTTACCCACTTCAGCCCAAACTTTCATCAAAATTACCAAAATACTCCCAACACCCTAATTCTTGCCAAAAATTTCCAAATTACCCAAAATATCGAAATTTCTCCAAAAGTCATTTCAAACCTTTCCCCACTACCCATATTGACCAAAACTATCAAATTCTCAAAATACCCAAAATAGCCAAAAATGACCAAAATGCCCCTCATGACCCAAAAATTTAAAATCATCCCTAATGTCCCGAAAATCAATTTAAACCACTCTCATGAACACAATTTTACTAAATTTACCCATTTTGACCAAAAGCCCCAAATTGCCCTTAAAGGCAGAATTTCCTCAAATTAGCCTCAATGAGAACCAAATTGATTTCTACCATCTCGAATTTCAATTCCAAATTTCTCATGATATCTATCTACACCAAATTAAACATATAATTGGCCCAAATTTTAGCCTAAATTCTCCCCCAATTTTAAAAGACCAAGTACAGCACATTTAATTCCAAAGGCACAAACCCAAAGCCCACATTTCCCATCATCCATTTGATTTAATAAAACCATACCCCTTGAAATTCATCATTTCATCACACCAAATCAAGCCTCATGAAAAACTCCACAAAAGTATCCCATAAACCAAAAATACCCTTTCATGAAAGTTGACCAAGCCAAGGACAAGCCATGAAGCCATTCCCAAGCCATAGGTGAGCCATGTAAGCCTTAGCCACCTTACCATGCCAAAAGTGGAAAAAGGAGAACCTTTAATGAGTTCCTTAAAAGTGGCTAACCCTTCTCATATTTCCCCTAAACCATTCTTAAGCCTAATTGTACATGGATGGTGACTTCTCCTCAATAATTAAGATGAGCCAAATGTTCTCCTCTTCAGCCCAAAACAGGCTTGGTGGGTGAGCCCAAGCCAAATCCATGCTTTGACTCAAATTAACCAAAAAATAGGTTCACCCCCATTCCTCTTTAATTCAAAACCCTTACACATGGCCAAACCCATATGACTTCACCAAACCAAGCCTTGATCCACTTGACCAAAGGGTGACCTAGCCCTGGCCGGGCAGCCACCTTGGTTGCTAGAAAACACCTTGGCCGAGGAGGAGCAATGGGTTAAACTTAAAATTACTCCCAACCAAGTTGGTTCACTCCAATTGGATTTTTTCCCCTTTCTTCCCTCCACTTAAGCAACCAGAGCCACCCACTGGCTAGCTTAATTGCAGCCTTCAAGCTCCCTATTTAAACTCACCCCCTCATGGCCAAAAAAGGAGAGGTTCAAATTCTTTGGGGAGACTCTGCCAAATTGTTCCTAGAGCTTCTTCAAGACCTCTTGAGTTCAACCCAACCATCTTCCATCCCTCTTCCCCACTGAATAGAGCCAATTTCTTCATCCTAATTTGAGTTTGAAATAGATCACCCCTTAAAACTCCACCTAATCCAAATTAAATTCACCCACACCATCCACTGAGTGAAAAAAAGAAGATCCCCCACCAATGCCCCATCACCAGACCACCGTAGCATTGACTTTGATCAACACCCTAAATATGCCTCATTTGATTTCATACTTATGCAATTCAACACAGCCCAAGGCTTCATCTAGGAGCTCTGTGGACTCAACTAAAACTTTTGGAAGCACCCAATCGAGGCCACACCTCTTGGGCAATGATATTGAATTCTCCCCTCAATATGAGTCTATTTTAATTATCCATGCTTATATACTTGATTTAGGACTTGATTAATCATATATATGCTTTCTCCTAGTCTAAATGTGTATAGAGGGAGAAATTAAGGTTAGAAAGTAGACAACTCTCAGGTTACACCAGTTGGGGAAGAAGATGGGGGACAGTCTGATCATGTGTGTATCGAATGGTGGGTCATGATGCATTCAGACTGTACTTTGAAATGTGAATGACAGGCTGACTCAAATGACTGTGCCCAATGCCGCGGTGACACGCGTCCTTTTGACGCATATGAGGATTAGTTGGATAAGTAGGAAAAGAGGATATTTTCTGAATTAATTAAATCATCTAACCATTAAAAATTAATTTTATGGAGTAGAAAAATCATAAAAATATAATAAAAATACCCTCATGCTTAGTGAACAGTGGAGAATAATGTGGAAATGTTTTGATGTTCGTTTGATGGGTGTGTGATTTTTAATTAATTAAATAGTGTATATCTTATTTTTATTCTCCATTTGTTTAGATTCACCATGACTTGAATTTTGGGGATTTGGCTCTCTCTGTAATGAGGGATCTTCCCTGATTTTTTTAAGGTCAAGGGAGATCTATAGGAAAAGATCTCTATTTTTCAAGTACATCATGTATGTTTTGGTAAAATATATATAATATGTTTTGGTAAAATATTTATAATAACTAAATTAGTAAGTATAAAAATACTAAACTTTTTCTAGTAGGTTTTGTTGTGGTGACAGGAACCCTAGGAAAAATAAAACTTGGTTTAACTCATTAAGAACCAACCCCTAAAAAAGAATGAAAATTAAATTTGAACAATTATAAATGTAAATGGTATAAAAAATATTTTTCCACTAAAATATAATGTTAGAGGAGCTCCTTGTAAAAATTTCAAGTTAATTGGAATTAATTTGACCATTAAAATGGATTAATTAATTAAAATTGCATTTTTGGCACTAAAATAATTATATTAACTAAAATACAACTAAAAAATCTCCAAATTAGTTTTGGGAGCTCCTTATAACCAGAGGAACCTAAGAAAAATAAAAATATAATTAAAATAAATATTTCATTTTTAAACGATTTTTAAATATTTAAATAGTTAAAATTAATTAAAAATCATAAAGATTGCAAACTAGTAAAAATGCATTAAAATGTCACATTTGGCTTCTTGATCAATTGGGACAAATTAAAACAATTCTCCTAATTTTCTAAGTCAAGATATTAATTTTTTAAGTGCTTAAAATGAATTTTCTTTTATTTTCTTCTAACATAATTCTAATAAATAAAATATAAACAAAAAAATATGAAATTTGTTTCTTTAGGCTTCTTGAACTCAAAGAGATTTAAGAAAAATATAAATATAAATATAGGTTTTTGAGGTTGGGGGTTTACTTGGAAGAGCATAAACCACTAATTTAAACCCCCAATTAATGGTTTTACAATGATTTATAATTCTTGATAAGGATTAAAAGTACAAATATTTAATTTTTTTCTAAAAATTACAAATGTACCCATTAAGTTTTAAGGGCTTAGTGGTGAATCAGGTTTAATCAAAATTTTGTCTAATGACGTTTAGAAAATTACTTATAAACAATTTGAAACCTTTTTTTAAAAACAATACAAGCTCATCTTTGAAAATCAAACCGACTAAGTTTATTAATTAAGCCAAATTTCCCCTAAGGGCCTTTACTCGTATAATTCGTAAGTAAAACATCAAATGATAATTACCCCCCTTAAACAAATAATAAAAACATTAAAGTTCATTGAGTATAAGGGTATGAATTGGGTGGATCACATAGCAACATAATAAAACCAAATTGAACTCGAGACAATTCGAGGGAATGTGAAATGTCTAGGGAATTACCCAGGACCTTTTCATGATCCTTTGGGAATCTCGGAGGACACTTGACATATTATGATTTGCTTGATGGAATCGTCCCCATGGATTAAAAAATTGGACCCACCAGGGTATGACATAGGGTTTGGTAGACATTCCTCAAATTTGTACTCTCTGCCTTTATTACATACATGTTTTAATTCTTGCAAAATTATATTTACGCATTTTAAGTACTAATCTTTCAGGTGGAGGAACGGGAAGAATCGGTAGGTATACTTTTAATTTGTTGTATTGCAATTTTCTTTAATTTATCCTTCTGTACCTCTCGTTTCCTACCTATAAAATTGCATGTTAAACAACAGGGTCACCCTATATGTCAAAACTAAAACTTTTAGGGTAGCCACAAAATTGAAACCAAAACAAAAATTAAGAAATCAAAATATGATAAAATTTATCGCCACAACAATCAAAATATAAGAAAACTAAAAATTTAATCACAAACAAAACAACAAAAAAAATTGCAACAAAATTAAAACATCTCTATCGGATGATCGAGAATCCAACAAAGAAGGTGACCTACAGTTGCTAACGAGATTTACCACTGTCTAAATGAAAGTATGGAACTCATTGAGCTAATTTTAGTAAATTCTGTTGGACCAAGTAAATCCGAGGAAAATAGTGCTGCCGAAATGAGGGAACCATGGGATCCTAACCGGCATCTCCTTAATCAACTTTAACTTCCCACCATAAAATTTGAATTTAACTTGTCCTTTAAACCTTTAAGCCTTAGACTTTAGGACTGCTACTTCACTAAGTTGCCTGGAGCTAGCTTTGTGGGCAGCCTTCTACAACTATGATCTGCAACAATACGAGGATCTACAACGGCATATATTTTCTTAGAAATTAAACAACAAGCCATAGAATTTTGAGGTAGTCTGCCTAGCGTGACATAAATCCTAAAGTTTTCTTTAGACCTTTGTATGGCTCAGCTATACAATTTAAACCCTAACTCGCCCTAGGGTTCCGAGGTTGTCGTTCATCATGACCTAAATCCTTATATCTTTTAGGTTATTCGTGCGACTGTCTCACATAAATGAAAGCACTAATGAATAAATTTAGCAGCATGAAACACTTAACACTTCTCAAAACTGAAGTCGAACGTTAGGATAGCTTGGGAAGTCATTAAGTCTCTCTTAAGGATCCATGACATCCCCTAGTTTTTCTTCCTTTGGATTCAAAATAAATGTTCCAAATTTGTGTCATTCCCATTTCACACCTCTTTGTCTGATCTTTTGAAAAGACCTATCATTTAAAAGTCTTGAAGACGATATCTCTTGATTTTCATCAAGAGTTTTCTTAGGTGACTTTGGTTTTATAAGATATAATTAACTATAGCAGCTTGCCCTTATAGGAAACTTTTAAGAACCCAGCTTAATATAAACTCTATTTAATTATTCATATTAAATAGGGGAACTTGTCCTTCAGCATAATAAATGATTTTTTGCAGACTTAAGCAAATGTCATAAATTCTTCAGTTTTTTTAAGCAAGTCATTACAAGTAAGTAGTGTACTTATCCTTCGGGATAGATGCATCACTTGCAATTTTATGATTGTTTAATTAAAGTACTGAGGATATGAGATCGGTTCGATATTATATTTTTAAAATTTAAAATACTACTTTTTTCCAAATTATATATATGAATTAATTAAACAGGTGTCGGGGTATACATTTTGGCAACCAACAACTTGCAATTTGGTGACCGAAAAATTATGGCAACTCCGCTGGGGATTAGTTTCTCTATTTTTTTAAATCGGAGAATATTGTCCTCATACATCGGTAATGTGTCCATGTCCCTTATGGACCAAATTACCCTTCTTCCGTTGACATGCTTCACCTAGTTATTTATTAGGTAAGAATGCTCAACTCTGTCCAACTTTAGAATCATCTGTTCAATCACCTTTAGACAGAGAGGTTCAGCAGTTCATTATGATTTTTATCTTTGTGTGGGGTGACCCCCAATAGGTGTATTGGTTGATTAGTTTTGCCTAGACATTGCGCGTTGTAAAGTCGTTCCTGCACTAGGTTCTAAACTTTACTTTCCCCTTCGAGTTTGGATTGCTACTTTGCAATTTAAATTGAATTGTGTTGTGTTGTGCTTTTTTTAACCTTCCTTAATAATTAAAATTTTCTACTACCAAAATATTTTTACTAAATTTTAAAAAATTTCACAAACTAAAAATTAAAAGAAATACTTGCCCAGATTACAGATTGAACTTTGTTAATTTTTAGTGTTCACACTAGCAATGGAGTTCCCCATGCTCACTTTTTTCTGCAACTTGCCAACTAGCCACGATGCTCGCAATGTCACTCCCACCATCAAGTTTGGAATTGGATTAAATGAAATTAGAGTTGTTCTCAGAAAATCTCCATTCCCCGCAATGAAACTTGCTGCTCCGGAAGTTAAGGAGCCTTTTGTTGAATTTAACCAGAACTGTACCCAAGATTGACCTTCTTGCAAGAAGGTGAAAACTACTCCTGCCCTAACAGCAGTTAAGTCTATTGTCCCCTTTTCTGCCAAAAGAAAGGAGGTTATGATTATTGAAGATACAATAGGAGGATTCACCATCCCGCCATCGGTGTTTGAAATTGGATTGAGTTCAAAGTCTGCAGCATTAACTCGGTGTCAAAGAAGAAACTGCAGTCAAAAAATTTGGAAGGCTGCTAAGGCACAAACTCTGGAAAAGATACTCATTGATGAGTTTTCTCAAGAGGAGGGACTTGGATTACTGGAGACCTCTCCGCTCCTGCGAGGGAGTAGGTTCCACTCGCTAATGGACACTAACGAATATGAAGGTATTCAGAAAATTGATGCTACCTTACCATTACTTCACGGTCATGAAGAAGAGAAGGAAGAGCATACTCCTATCACTAAAGTTCGTATAGTGCTCCTAAGGTTGGCAGCTAAAGAAGGATGTTTAGTGATTGAACTGCTTAAGCAAGTGGGATGTCTGGTGTCCCTTTGGATGAAGAAGAGATTTTAAAGGATGTCAGATTTGCCCGACAGTCTCAAAAGTTAGCTGAAGTTTTGCGAGCCCATATCTTTGTCAAGCTTTATTGGGGAGTCGAGTTGATACTACCGTTGTCACTATCATAGATTTTGCTACTACTGCTACTCCAAGGTCAGCAAGACATCGACCGACTATGTAACATATAAGCCCAAGGATACTAGCAATTTTTGCTTGTAAAAGTCCCTCAAAGAAGGAGAGACTATAAAAGTCACCTGATACTGTATTTAGTCTGCTCCATGGGAGCATGTCTCTCTTCGCATACCAATGCCTCTATTGAGACACCGCATATCAAGAAATCACCATCAAAGATAAAGGTATGGGTATCCAAGGTCGTCGTAACAATACAGTTTAATGAGCCCACAAGGCAATAACGTGGAATGAAGCAAAGGCTTGAAATATCGGATATCTTCGCAGCTATTAATACTGAGTTGGATTAACAAGGGGAGGATGTTCAAGAAAATCCTCCTGCTCTCAAAATGGTCTAGGAAGTGATAATTGAAGAGAAAGTTGAAAAGCTCAGGGATAAAATTTCTGAGTTAGCTAAAGAGCATGGAGTAACCATTGATGAAGATGAGGATTTTGATTTTAACGATTATCTCGATGAGGATTTCATGGATATTCATGTTATGGAGACTAGAGTTGTCCCATCTGTGCGCGATGCCCAACCTCTCATTGAAGGGAACACCATAGAAGATTTGATCAGAGCTATTCTATTAAGAGATGAACAAATTAGTCAAATGGAAAAGATAATGAAGGAGATGGCCACCACTATAGCCGCCATGGTTACAGTTCATGGACAGTCCCAGTCACAACAGTTAGCTTCTCGAGGAGTCAACCAACCAGAAAGAGTTCACATCTCTGATGAAAGGAGAGAAGTTGCCTCTATTAATAAAGATGAGCAGCAAAAGAAGGACTTCTTGTCTAGTACAACGCCAGAGAAAGATATTAAACAGTTTGTTGAACAAGAAGTTCGGGAAGCCTTAGCTTAATCTAAGGGTGATGCATTGATTTCAAGGCGTACACCTTAGCTGAAGGAGTTTTATTTCGTACCATACCCTAAGGATTTTGTGTCACCAAACTTTAAGATATTTGATGGGAGTGAAACTCCCAAGTAGCATATAACACTTTTTTGAGCCAGTTGTGGCAACACCAGAGGTAATGAAGATTTACTCTTTTGTTAGTTCGTCAGCAGTCTATCAGAAATTGAATTTGATTGGTATGTCGAGCTACCCAATGGACCAGTCAAGACAGTTTTTGAATTAGAACCATATTTTTTTAACAGATTTGCTAGAGTACAACATCATATTTTCATTGGAGATCTCGTACTAGAAAGACAGAATTCTAATGATACCTTATTAGAGTACATCTTGAGGTGGAGAAACCTTAGCATGAAATGTGTACCTCAACTACAGGAACATCATGTTATTGAGATTCTACTCAAAAGCATCCATTGGCTAATAGCTTTCATGCTTAAGAGACTCACCATTAAGTACTTCGAGAAGCTACTAAGTAAAGTCAGCAGTTTACAAGAAGAAGTTCAACACATGGATTCCTTAGAGAAGTCAGATATGTCCAACATGACCAGAATATTTGAGAAAAAATCTAGAATAGTAGCAACAATCAATAAAGTAAAGCAGACGATAAAGATACAAGTACAATATTCTCATCAGAGTTTTCAGCTATCATCAAAGTGTGCTCAGCTGCAGAAACAAACACAACAATATGGCCAGTTTAGCAAATAGTCACACCAAGGAGGATTACATTGAGTAGAGGGTAGAAGGTGTCCAACTCTTTCAGAACAAATGAAGAGGACATATTCTTTCAAAGATAAAGTTGTGCTAAAGTTGTTCAGAAATTTAATGAAAAAGTCAGAATTCATACTATCATAACCAAAGTAGCCAGAAGAAGCTGACAAGAAAGAGCATCTCAAATTCTACCCCTACCACTGGATGTTGGGATAAATGATAGATGACTGTTTCATTTTCAAAGATTGGCTCGAGAGGAATTTCTAAGAAGGAAATATAAGAATCCCAAAAGAATATTTGAAAGAACCTGAAAAAGGTTATGAGAATATGATTTTGGCCGAGCCAATCACTCTGATAGATCTGTTTTCAAAAGAGGATAGATGGAGTATAATTTGGAGAAAGTCATCTAAGAAGAAACTAGATCAGATTCAGACCGCTTCAGCGCAGGCAGCCGTTCAGAGTCTACAGCATGCTAAGCCCAAGAAGGAGATTTCGCCAAAGAAATCACTGTAACCAGAGAAAGAAAAGATGGAGATAGCTCGGGGGGTAGGATAAAGGATTCATCTGTTAGATTGGTTGTCTCGGATTTGGGAAGAAAATCCTCGAACCCCTGACCATGAATGATTATCTTTTTTCCCCACCGTGATATTATGAATATAATGATTATGATTTCAGCTATGTTGTAACTATTTCTACTGATAATGTTACTGACTTTTCTCAATCTAACTTCAATCTTGATTCCCAAACTGATCCTTAAATCATACTTAGGTTTGATGAACCCATTAATGAGAATGATGAAGATATCAACAACACTGGTTACGATAGCACCGAAAGTGAGGAACCAGTCCTCGAGTGCCATGATGCACCGCTTGCTATCAATTTGGATCTCTCCAGTGAAGAAAAAGTGACACAAAAGAATTTCCCTACATCATCTCAAGAAGGAGAAGAAAACACGTAAATAAATTTAAGGAGTGGGAATGTGGTGCCCTCAAGAATAGCTCAAGTGGATAAAAGAAATGAAATAGTCACTCAAGTAGAGCTACCTCCACCTCTGCCTGTGGAAGAACCACATAGCCAAGTAAAGATTGGAGGATTATATAAAGTGGATTATAACATGCTAGCACACCTTAGGAGGTTGCCAGCCAAACTAAGCATTTACGATGCTTTGATCCTATCAAAGGGAATGAGAGAACCTCTGGTTACAACCTTGGTTAACCCAGAGATTTGCTTAGCTTAGTTGGCCAGCACTTCCTTGGATAAAGTTTCTTTGTTGAAGGAATAGCTTGGGATAACCTTCACAGATGAAGACTTGTTGATCGGTACCACTGATTACAACTGATTGATCTACAACTTTGTTAATATCAACAGATTCGTATTGTTTTGAGTTTTGGTAGATCTGGGAGCATCACTTATCCTAATGAGTATACAGACATTGGCATATTTGGATATTAAGGCTAAAGAGCTTACAACCAATAAAATAATGTTAAGTGTATTTAAACAAAAAAGAGAAAGAGCCCTTGGATTAATTATACTGTTAATGAAAGTTGGAGAACTAGTAGCAGCCGTAAAATTCTTCATTATCAATGCAAAGACCTCTTTTAATGCTTTACTTGGATGACCTTGGATTCATAAGTATAATATTGTTCAGTCATCCTTACACCAATGCATCAAATAATTCAAAGAGGGACAAGAACATTGTATCAAAAGATATTTACAGCCATTTTCAATTCATGAAGTGGGCATTCATGAAGATGCCGCATACTACCTACCTCCAAAGAAAAATGTATTTTCCTATGAAATTATGGCAAATGAAGTACAGGATTTTGAAGAATCATGAAGAAGAGGCCATTCAACTCTATTTCAGTGATCTACTACCATTCCTTCACAACGAGCTGGTAGAGATTTTAGCCTATACACTTGAGTTTGAGGCTGGGGATGTGGACGAGGAAAGATCAACGCGATTGTTGAATGGACTAGGTCGACTATCAACATTGACATAGAAGAAAGTTTTGATGAAGAAAGTTCTGAGGAAGAAATAATGATGATAAAATAGAAGAAACCACAACATTAAATTTCCTTGAAAGATGTGGAGAAAGATGAATATGAGTTGATGTATGATCGAATCAACCACTATGTGAATGTCTTGACCGTTACTCAAATTCACCCTCAAAAGGTTGAGAGTTTAGAGGTCAAGGAAGTCTGTAGCATTGGTTCAAATAAGACCAAGTTTTACCATGCTTCCCCTTCTTCTAGTTCTAAAAATCATGTAAATTTAGAAGAGGATTCTAATGAATTAATGGAATTACCTTTTGGCTACTTTTCTCCTTGTGTAAAAAGATTAATTTATCACGATAAGAGTTAAAGTACTTGCCAAAAGATAAGTTACAACTTTTTGAGAAATTATAGAATGTTAAAAGTCAAACTCCTAACTCAAAAGAAGGTCTCAGATTTCGACTGTAGGACCAGTCGATGACTTGAAATTTTGCATGGTTGTTACTAGAAGATTGGAAAAAGATTGCCTCGGTGTAAAGGATGACTCTCAAGATCAGTTAATAGGTGATGCCCCAACAAAATTTGAAGAAGAAATTGAGTCAATGATTGTTGAATTTAAAGAAATCAACCTTGGGACTGAGGAGCAGCCCCGACCTATTTTCATAAGTTCTCTACTCAACAAGGAAGAATCCACAACACTGATAACGTTATTATTAGAATTTAAAGATTGCTTTGCATGGAGTTATGATGAAATTTTAGCACTATCAGCAAAAGTTGTAGTTCACAAACCTGGGGTGGATAAAGGTATAACCCCAGTAAAGTAAGCTCCTAGAAGAATGTGCCTCAAGATAGAGCAATAAGTCATTGCTGAGGTAAGGAAATTAATAGATGCTAACTTTCTAAGTGAAGAGCAACAGCTCGCATGGTTAACCAACATTGTACCAGTTAAGAAAAAGAATGGACAAATCCATGTTTATGTCGACTTCATGGACATTGCTGAGGTAAGGAAATTAATAGATGCTAACTTTCTAAGTGAAGAGCAACACCCCGCATGGTCAACCAACATTGTACCAGTTAAGGAAAAGAATGGAAAAATCCATGTTTGTGTCGACTTCACGGATTTAAATAAAGCATGTCCAAAGGATGAGTTTCCGTTACCAATACAAGAATTAATGGTGAACATTGCATCGACACATGATATTTTCTCTTTCATAGAGGGATCATCAGGATATAACCAAATCAAGATGGCTCCAGATGATGCAACACTTACAACATTCAGAACACCAATTGAGATCTTTTGCTACAAAATGATGTCATTTGGGCTAATGAATGTCGGAGCAACATATCTACGAGCTATGACGACGTTATTTGACAACCTCATTCACAACCAAGTAGAATACTATTTGGATGATTTGGTCATCAAAAGCAAACAGAAAATAGATCATTTGTATAATTTGAGGATTGTGTTTGAACAATTACGACAATATAATCTAAAGATGAATCCCTTAAAGTGTGCCTCTGGCATCACCTCTGAAATATTTCTAGGATTTTTTGTTCGTCATCATGGAATCAAGAATGATCCAGATATGGTTAAAGCTATCTTGGAAATGCCTCCTCTCAAAACCTTGAAACACGTCAATCCTTCCAAGGAAAGTTGTCATATCTGAGATGCTTTATTTCTAATGATGAGGCTTCAAAATTTGCTTGGGAAGAGAAATGCCAACAGACCTTTGAGGATGTTAAGCAATACTTAATGACACCTCCTGTTTTGGCAGTCCTTGTCCTAAAAAAATTGTTGATACTTTAAATCATAGCCTTAGACGACTCTCTCATAGCCCTGTTAGCTTATGTCAATGATGAGGGTAAGGAAAATATGTTTTGCTACTTGAGTGGCAATCTAATACCGATGGAGGAAAAGTATCCACCTATTGAGAAGCATTGTCTAGCTTTAATTTTCACCACTAAAAAGCTTAGGCATTACATGCTCTCTGATAAAATTACCCTTATTTCTAAAGTTAATTTATTGCAATATTTGATGACCTGACCAACACTTTCCAGACATTTAGCATGAAGATCAATGATTTTTTTGCAATTTAATTTAACTTTACTAATAGATTCAAACAATGAGAGAGAGAAAAAGAGCAAGAAAAGGAAGAGAGAGCAAGAGGGTGAGGAAGACAGTGAGAAAGAGTGGCATCAGAGGATAGATTGAGCACAAAAGATATATAGAGAGTTACCCAGGAGTGACGGGGAGAGGATGAGACCCAGAGGGAGAGGGAGAGTGAGAGAGAGGGGGAGGCAGAGAAAGAGCTGAAAAGAATGACAAAGTGAAAGAAAGAGAGAGAAAGAGAGCGAGATAGATAAAAAAAGAGAGAATAGAGATAAGAGAGATAGGGAGAGAGGGAAAGAAGGAAAAGGGGATGGAGAGAGAGAGTGAAAACGATAAAGATAGAGTGAGAAACAAGGGAGGGAGTGGAGGAGAAAGGTCTAAAGTGATGTAGAAAGAAAGAAAAGGAGGGTAGCAGAGAGAGAAAGAGAGTGAGAGAGACTAAGGGTCTGTTTGGGGCAGCTTATAAGTGCGGGCGGTGTTTTCAAAACACCGCCATACCGTTTGGTTTGTGCTTTTCGCCAGCTTATCTGAAACTGCGTTTGGGTTTTTACACTAAACGCAGGCCGCGGGCCGACCCCTGCGGTGGGCCCACGGGCCGCGTTTCAGGATAAGCAGCTTATCCTGAAACGCACAAGCTGCCCCAAACGGACCCTAAGTGAAAATAGAAGTAAGAAAGATAGAGCGAGCAAGAGAGAAGAAAAAAGAGAGAAAGGAATGGTGAGGTAGCTTGAGAGAAATATGGAGTAATGAAATAATGAGAGGGTTGAGTATGAGAAAGGGAGACTGAGGAAAGGAATGAGAGGGATTAAAGAGAGATCAGGAGCTAGCAGGAATGAGAGAGTGTGGGATAGAAATGGAGAGGATAGGCTATGGGAAGCTAGAGTAATAGAGATGAGTGAAAGACAAAGAGGGGAAAATAGTAGATTGAGTGAGTGAGAGAGAGAGAGAAAGAGAAGGAGATTGAGAGGGAGATAGGGAGAGAGAGGGAGGTGGGGAGTGGGATTGAGTGAGAAGATAGAGAGAGAACTAAGAAGGTGTGGAAGTAAGAGAGAGTGGTAGAGAGAGGGAGTGCAGGATAGAGGGAGAGAAAGAGTGAGAGAAGTGAAGTAGAAGAGAGAGAACCATAGAAAAGAGAGAAAAATAAAAAATAAGATTTAGAGAGCAGATAGTGAGAAAGAGAGAAAGAGGGAAGGAAAATAATAAAGAAGAGTGGAAGATGAATTAAAGGAGAGATAAAGGAGAGAGTAGAAGATGAATTAAGACTCATAAAATTACCCTTATTTCTAAAGTTAATTTATTGCAATATTTGATGACCTGACCAACACTTTCCAGACATTTAGCATGATGATCAATGATTTTTTTGCAATTTAATTTAACTTTTGTTCCCCTCCGCACTATCAAGGGACAGATTTTAGTAGATTTTCTCGCAGCGCACCCACTTCCAACTGGCTCTTCACTCAATGATGAGCTACTAGATGAAAAAATACTACAAATAGAACCATCTAATGAAAAGCAATGGGAAATGTATTTTGATGGAGCTTCATCAGCCAGAGAAGACAAAATCGAAGATGGTTATACCAGAAAAAGCAGGAATTGGTCTGATTTTTATCACGCCAGATAAGGGTATGTTGAGATTCTCCTATCACCTAACAGAGCCGTGCACAAACAATGAAGCAGAATATGAAGCATTGATCATTGGATTGGAATTAGCAATCTCAATGGATATAACAGATATCATCATCTATGAAAACTCACAACTCATCATCCAATAAGTTGTCAGACAACATAAAATTTTGAAACCAAGGCTAACAGAATACCACAGATACACAATGAGGTTATTAGAATAGAATCCCAATGCAACTCTATACCAAATTTCTCAGGGGGATAACACCCATGCCGACACTTTAGCAAAACTTGCTAAGAAAATGGCGTGTCCACCGGAGGATTCCATCAACATTACAATACGAGGACATCAGGTTCTATCTAGGATCGACCTTGACAATTTACACAAACTCAAAAAAAGAAGAAGAAATGACGATTGAAGTTGTTGACATCAACAAAGATTGATGTAAGTCATTGATAGAATATTTAGAAATTGGAAAACTATCAGAGGATAATACCAAAGCATACCACATCTCAAGAAGAGCTATGTAATATGCTCTAGTGGGTGATGTCCTCTTCAGAAGATTATTTGATCAGATGTGGTTGAGATGTCTAAGCAGAGCCGAAGCACAAAATATCGTCAAATAAGTACATGTCAGATTGTGTGAAGCCCTCCAGTCATTGTTGAAAATGAAAATGAAGATTAAAAGACTCAGATATTACTATCCAACAATTATATTCAGTTGCATGGATATGGCTAGAAGATGTCACCTTTGTCAAGAGCATGGGGTGGTCTTACACCAACCTCCAAATGTGCTATACCCAATAGTTTCCTCATGGTCATTCAAGTGTTGGGGCACGAACATAATAGGTCTGATAGACCCTCCATCCTCTGATGGACATAGAATTATTCTTGCCGCTACAGATTACCTCTCCAAGTGGGCAGACGTAGTGTCATTACAAAGTTACAACACAGCATGTCATGCAGTTTTTTAAGAGTCAGATTGTCTACTATTTTGATGTACCGTGCAGAGTGATTACCAACAACAAGACAGCCTTCAAAAGCTCAAAGATTAACAATTTTTTCAAACTATAAGGGAAATATTGGAGATACTCTATGATTTACTATCCCAAAAGAAATGGACTGGTCGAGCCCTTCAACAAATTGCTCATGCAAATCTTAAAGAAAACATTAGACGAAAATAAAAGAGATTAACATAATAAATTATTAGAAGCATTGTAGGCCTGCAGCACAACATTCAGAACTCCCACTCAATGTACACCCTATGCACGGGTCTGAGGTTGTATTTCCGCTAGAAGTTTGGACACCATTTCTTAGAGTCGCCGTCACCAACCAAATCACAACTGTAGAAAGTGCAAAACTTTGGCTTGAAGAATTGGAAAGTTTAGAGGGAAAATGATTGGAAGCACAACAACATTTTGAGCTCTACCAAGCAAGGATGGTGCAGGCTAATGTCAAATTGGTGCTTTCGAGGGTGTTCAAAGTTGGTGACCACATTCTTGTTCTTAAAAGGCCTATTCTTGCACATCGCAAGATGAGTGGAAAATTCAAACCAACATGGGAGGGACCATTTGTCATAGAGGTATATTCAAGAGGATTTTACCTGCTGGTGAATTTCCGATGCGAAAGACCTTTGCTACCAGTTAATGACCACTATTTGAAGACATATTACCAGACGTGACGTTACTTGAAATCCATTTTTTGAAATTTTGATTATTCCAGGGTTATTTATTTGACCAAACATATAGAAGTGGGTCCAAAATTTTGTAACAAAATTAACCTCGATATAATGAAAATTTTGAAAGTTGATCATTTTACTTCTCCTTTCCTGTTTCTAATTTTGAAATTTCATTAGATTAAAATAAATATAATAAGTAAAAATTGCTTCTGTATAAATTTAAAATTAATTTTATTTAAGAAATACTTCATTTTTTTTAATTCTGGTTTGTGTTGAGTTTCAGCGCACTGATGTTTCTCTCTCTTCTGCAGAAAAAAGTCAGGATGAAAGCTGATTTTTGCCTTTAGAGATGGCCTAAATCTCACACTGAACAAAGAAAGGGAAGCTCAGGGAGGCATCGTAGACTTTGACTTAGACTTCAGTTAGGTCAACGTGAACTATGAGGGTCCCCTGATGGACATAGTCAGTCGCCACGAGAAAAAAAGATTACTATCACCGCTGAGGATCGGTACCAAAGAAGACTCCTCACTGAAGAGGAAGAAAGTGATAACACAATAAAATCTAATGGAAGGGACTAGTCATTTGCCGTCCATGATAACTGCACCGACGGAAAATTTAATCAGTGTTGATGAAGACAGAATGTCAGACGTACCACTAAGAAGAACTCAACGCCATGACGCTAATCACCGCAAGCACAGAGCTTTCTTATGTGAGGAGATAAGATGTATGAAAGAGGCAGAAAATACACTCACCCCAATTCATAAGGAGAAAATTTATGATCCATGCATGAGAGAGACCTCTACTAGTCTGCCTACTGCGGAGGATGAGACTGAGTTTGTTGCAGAACAGACGCTACTAGCAGTTCCAGATGCATTTTATAGAGGTTGCTCGATGTGCAACGTCGAGATTTCCATACAAACATTGATGGGCATTTGTAGAGTGCCCAACATCCAATGTCCTTCACTTTGATCACTACAGCTCCTTTGAGAAGTTCACAACTGCTGATACACAATGCCAGAAGGCAGCATGCCTAGATACTGAATTATATATTCTAATATCTACAAAGTTAGGTTAGACATGGTATCCTATAGATATGGAGATGAGGGAGCCACCCCGACAATCTCAAAGGATTCCTAAAGCAAAATTGGAAACGATGAATAGAATTAAGAAGCAAGAATTTAAATTCTATGAAGAAATCCAAGGAAAGTTCGTCAATATTTTGGAAGGCCTAGAGCTATATACAAGAGTCTTCTATAAAAATGATAAAAGAGGAATTCTTGATTGTGTATTTGACTTGAGAGACTGAGAACAAGCTGGTCTACTAATGCAGAAAACTTACTCAGAACCTCAAAAATGGATGTGTGGGAAAGACAGGATAACCATTTAGTGTGATTGCTGTTATAAAGTGAATGATCAAAAGGATGGTCAAATTGAGTATACTACCAACGGAAATCATTTTGATGAGTTTCATAATTAATGTTTATGATGAAGGAGATTGTATCCCTCTGCACATAGACCATCATGATTTTGTAAGACCCTTCTACATGGTGTCATTCATGAGCTGAAGTAACATCCTGTTCGGAAAAGAGATCAATATCATTGGCCCTGGGGAGTTTAGAGGATCTGTCAAAATTTCACTACTAATGGGTTTAGTGCTAATTCTAAAGGGAAACGAAGTTGACCTAGCAAAGCACTGCTTTTTGGGAGTACAATATTGCAGTGTGTCTGTGACATTCTGAAAAATGCACAAAAGTAAAGTACCGTATGGGTTCCGTCCTGATCCAGAGTTGGAGGAGTTGCGCACGTACAAGCTGTGAGATGGTTGCACCTCTAAGCACATGTAAAAGAAATTCTTGTCCTGGAGTGTGGCTTGGTAGATCAGCTTGATCAACGGCTCACCCCACAGAGGACAGATAGACAGCTTTTGTCATCTATTTACTATGTCAGAGCAGCATATATGATATGTACTCCACATATGATGTTTCAAATATGTTCAACATGTTGTCTCTTTTGATATTTCAGCATGTATTTAGTTTGCAACACTTATTTGAAGCAGATTAATGAAATTTCTTTCAAATTGCTCTTTTTTGTGCGATTGATAAGGAGCCGTGAAACCATATGTTGGTTCTGAATTATAATGAACAAAAAATAACACAATGAAAGTCTGATATTAAAATTTAAATTTATTTTTGAAAATCAACCAACAAAAATTAAATTTTGAAAATATAATTTGATAATTAAATGTGATAAAGACAAAAAGAAAAGAAAATTATAGATTTGGTGAGTTTGTTCCTCTCAAGTCCGAGGTTCCTCATTTTTCGCTTGCACGGCACGAATGTTTATGTTTGCATGAATTTGTCACAACCTTCAAGAAATATCAAAATTCCAAAATCTCTATATCTTCATGAAATCTCAACATTCCAAAATATCTATATCTCCATGAAATCTCAACATTCTGAAATCTTTATATCTTCACAAAATTTCAACATTCTGAAACCTCTATATCTCCATGAAATCTCAACGTTCTGAAATCTCTATATTTTCATGAAATCTAAACATTCTCACAATTCAACGACAATACTTAAATTCTCATTCCCATGATATTTTAGAGGTTGAGGATGCTACATCTAAAACTACATTACTTTAGGAGCCCTCCCTATTGCATCATTTTAAATGAAATACCAATGTTGGTGCAGGGTCATCCAGTTCATTTAAATTCCCTAAATTTTCCACCTTCCTTCTAAGAAATTTTCTGCATCCATGAAATTCTAGGGTCAGTGCAAGATTGCCCGATTCCTTTAAATTCCCTAAATTTTCCACCTTCCTTCCGAGAAATTTTCTACATCCATGAAATTACAGGGTTGGTGCAAGCTTGTCTGATTCCTTTAAATTTCCTAAATTTTCCGCATCCATGAAATTTCAGGATCAGTGCAAGGTCATTCAATTCCTTTAAATTTACTAAATTTTCCACCTTGTTATCTGAGAAATTTTTTCACACTCATGAAATTTTCAGAGTCACCACCTAAATTTTGATTCCCTTCTTTTGAAGTTGGTACCTAAATTCTGATTCTCCTTCTGAGATTGATACCTAAACTTCAATTCTGATCTCAGGGTCAGAACCTAAATTCTGATGCCTTTCTTTTCAGATTGGTATCTAAATTCTCATTCTCTTTCCAAAATTGATACTTAAATTATAATTCCCATCTTGGGGTCAGTACCTAAATTCTGATGACCTTCTTTTGATATTGGTACCTAAATTTTGATTCCCTTTCTAAAATTGATACCTAAATTTCAATTCCCATCTCTAGGTTATGACCTAAATTCTAATTCTCTTCTTTTGAGGTTGGTACCTAAATTTTGATTCTCTTTCTGGGATTGATACATAATTTTCAATTCCCATCTCGGGATGAGTACTTAAATTTTGATTCCCTTTTTTCGAGGTCGATACCTAAATTTTGATTCTCTTCCTGGAATTGATACCAAAATTTCAATTCCCATCTCAGGGTCAGTACATAAACTTTGATTCCCTTCTTTCGAGGTCGGTACCTAAATTTTGATTCTCTTTATGGGATTAATACCTAAATTTCAATTTCCATCTCGGGGTTAGTACATAAATTTTGATTCCCTTCTTTCAAGTTTGGTACCTTAATTCATATTCTCTTTTTGGGTTGATACCTACATTTCAATTCCCATCTTGGGGTTAACTAAATTTTGATTTCAATCCTCCAAAATTATTGAAATCAAAATCAAAGTTTTCTTACAATAGAATTGAAAATGAATCTTCACGATGAATGTCATTCTTCTTTTCCTGATGGTCGTTTTAAGAATTCCTTTCCTTTTAAGCCCCAGCGAGATTGTCAAATCCTTGATTTCAATCAAATTTTCACTTGCTAATTTCCCAGCAGAAACAACTGTTACTCAATTCTACTTTCTGTTCTAGGCATGTTGGGTTAGACATCTGTGTTGGTTATGTTGATCTCTTCGGTCAAAGCCAATAAGTGCGGTGTGCTTGCCCGACACACCACATCTATTGGGGGTCCATTTGTTGACATCAATTTTGGTCGAGGTCTAGTTTCCTCCTTAGTAGCCTAGGGTCTTGTCATAAGACATTCCCGTTGACTATTCCTAAAGGACTAGAAAAGGAACTCTCACAATTCGAAATTCAAAACTCTTCATTGCTCAACTTGAAGTTCAACATATTGGTCCTAACCTCTTGTACTTATTCGGTAGAGTCAACATGAGGGAGCTCAAGGAGAGTCCCCATAGGATGGTAAAGCACTAGGAATAACCCTAGGCGGTCTAGTCTTAGTTAGGCTAGCTCACACATACTACATTCTTTTTTTCACACACCTCAAACCCTAACACCACAAGCACTTGATTTGGTCTCCTGACTCAAAACCTTAGCCCTTGGCTAAGAAAGTTAGGACCAACATAATGAACATCCAAAATGAATCCTCATATGGTTCTCATGACTTGGAAATGGCTTCATGGCTTACCTACCCACTTTATCCCAAACTTTCATCAAAATTACCAAAATACACTAAATACCCTAATTCTTACTGAAAATCCCAAAATACCCAAATATGTTCAAAAGTTATTTCAAACCATTTCCAACTACCCAAATTGACCAAAATCACCAAATTTCCAAAATACACCAAAATTACCAAAATTTACGAAAATGCCCCTATGACCCAAGAATTCCAAAAATTCCGAAAAATTATAAAATCATCTCAAATGTCCCGAAAACCACTCCCATGAACATGATTTTACTAAATTAACCCATTTTGACCAAAAACCTCAATTTGCCCTTAAAGGCCCAATTTCCCAAAATTAGCCACAATGACAACCAAATTGATTTATACCTTCTCAAATTTCAATTCCTAACTCCTCATGATGTCTATCTACACCCGATTAAACATTTAATTGTCTCAAATTTTAGCCTAAATTCACCCCAATTTTAAAAGCCCAAGCCAACCCCATTTAATTCCAAATGCCCAAACCCAAAGCCCACATGGCATGAAATTTCTACTCATCATTCATTTGATTAAATCAAACTATACCCCTTGAAAATTATCATTTCATCACACCAAATCAAGCCTCATGACAAACTCCAAAAAAATACCCCATAAACCAAAAATACCCTTTCATGAAATTTAACCATGCCAAGGACAAGCCATGAAGCCATTCCCAAGCCATAGATGAGCCATGTAAGCCTTTGCCAACTTACCATGCCTAAAGTGGCAAAAGGAGGAGCCACTTTAATAAGTCCCTTAAAAGTGGCTAGCCCTTATATGTTTCCCCTAAACCATGCTTAAGCCTAATTGTACTTGGATTGTGATTTCTCCTCACTAATTAAGCTGAGCCAAATGATCTCTTCGGCCCAAACCGGCCTTAGTAGTGAGATCAACCCAAATCCATGCTTTTACCCAAATTGACCCAAAAATATTTTCACCTCCATTCCTCTTTAATCCAAAACCTTTACATATGGCCAACCCCAATTGGCTTCACCAAAACCAAGCTCTAATCCCTCTAACCAAATGGTGACCTGACCCTGGCCGGCCAGCCACCTTGACAACCGGAAAACACCATTGGTTGAGGAGAAATAATAAGTTAAACTCAAAATTACACCTAAACAAGCTGGTTCACTCCAACAAGATTTTTGTGCCTTTCTTCCCTCCACCTTAGCAACTAGAGCCACCGACTAGTTAACCCAATTGTAGCCTCTAAGCTCCCTATTTAAACTCACCCCCTAACGACCAAAGGAGGAGAGGTTCAAATTCCTTGGGTAGACTCTCCAAAATTGTTCTCAGAGCTTCTTCAAGACCACTTAAATTCAACTCAACCATCTTCGAGCACTCTTCCCCACTGACGAGAGCCAATTTCTCCACCCTGATTTGAGTCTGAAACAAGAAACCCCTCAAAACTACACCAAATCCAAATTAACTTCACACACACCATCCCATGAGTAAAAGCAAAAGATTTCACATAAAAGCCCCATCATCAGAACACCCTAGCATAGACTTTGATCAACACCCCAATCAGCCTGGATTGATTTCCTACCTAGGCAATAAACCACAACCCAATACTTCATCTAGGAGCTCTGTGGACTCAACTCAATCTTCTGGAAGCACCCAATCAAAGCCACACCTCTTGGGCAAAGGTATTGAATTCTCCCCTCAAACTGAGCCTATTTTAATTCTCCATTCTTATAGACTCGATTTAGGACTTGATTAACCATATAGATATGTTCTCCTAGTCGGAACAAACCCCATGAGATTTGGTTGAGTATTGAGGGAGAAATTAGGGATACAAGGTGGACGGATCTCAGGTTACACTAGTTGGGGATGAAGACGGGGGACCGTCCGATCACGTGTGTATCGAATGGAGGGTCATGATACAGTTAGATGATACTTTGGTACTTGAATGGCGAGCTAACTCAAATGGTGGAGCCCAATCCTGTGGCTACACACATGCCTTCGATGTGTACGAGAATGATTGGATAAGAAGGAAATGAGGATATTTTCTTAATTAATTAGAAAAAAAACCTTTAAAAATTCTTATCTTGGTGTAGAAAAATCATAAAAATAAAATAAAAATATACTCATGCTTAGTGAACAGAGGAAAATAATGTAGAAATGGCTTAATGTCATTTTGATGCTTGTGTATTTTTTAATTAATTAAATATTGTATTTGTTATTTGTATTCTCCATTTGCATGAACATTTCACCATGATTCGATTTTTAGAGCTTTGGCTCTCTCTGTCATGAGGGGTCTTCCCTATGTTCTCTAAGGTCAATGGAGATCTCTAAGAAAAGATCTCTATTTTTCAAGTATGTCATGTTTGTTTTGGTATAAATAATTATAATAAATAAAAATATAATAAAAAATACTAAACTTGTTTTGTTAGGTTCATTGGGTGATAGGACCCTAGGAAAATATAAACATGGTTTAACTCATTAAGAATAACTCTAATTATCACTGACCCCTAAAATGAAGGAAAATTAAATTAGAATAATTATAAATGTAAATGGCATAAAATATATTCTCCACTATAATTTAATGTCAGAGAAGCTCCCCATAAAAATTTTAAGTCAATTGGAATTAATTTGACCCCTAAAATGGATTAATTAAGTGACATTACATTTTTGGCATTTAAATAATTATAATAATTAAAATACAATTCAAAAAATTAACAAATTGGTATTGGGATCTCCTTATGGTTAGTGGAATCTAAGAAAAATAAAAATGGAGTTAAAACAAATATTTCATTTTTAAGTCAATTTTAAATATTTAAATAATTAAAATTAACTAAAAATCTTAAGAATTGCAAAATTGCAAAAACAAACTAAAATGTCACATTTGGCTTCGTGATAAGTTGGGACCAATTAAAACAATTATCCTAAGAAATTAATTTTTAAGGGCTTAAAACAATTTTCATTAATTTTCCACTAAAATAATACTAATAATGAAAATTTAAAGAATAAAAACATGAAATTTGTTTCTACGGGTTTCTTGAACTCAGAGAGATTTGAGAAAAATCTAAAATTTCATTTTTCATTTAAATAATATTTTATATTTAATTAATATTCAAAACAAAGAAATAATTCTAGTAATTAACTTGAACCTCAAAAAATTATGAAATTTGATCAAAGTGGTCCTCCCACCTAGATAAATCTCCAGTAGTTTTGTTAAGGACAGGTTTTGTTTTTAATGAGTTATTGGGTTTCATTAAAAAAACCTTATTTTTGCATGAAAATAATTATAAAATTAAATAAATTTAGAAAAATCACATTTTCTCATCTGCTGTTTTTACTAATAAATGAGTGGGGTAGCTTAAAGATTTCAAATTCATTTGGTTTTAATTTAATGAATATAAGGTGTTAAAGCTCTAAAGGCAAAATGATAATTTTGAAATTTAAGTCTTAATTAATATTTAGGACTATCCAAAGGGTAAAGGGGTAATAAATGATCTTAATTGACATATCTAGATGATTAAAAAATAAAAGTGATAAATGGTAGTAACCAATCTCACTTTGGACTCATTAAGGATAAATTTGTAATTTCTTAAATTGATGAAATTCGGAAGAGTAGTCAAATAAGGGGATATTGAGGTTAGAGGTTTGACTTTGGAACAACATAACCCACAAATTTAAAATTCCAATTAGTAGTTTTAAAATGATTTTTGATTCCTGATAAGGATTAAAAGTATAAATATTTAATTTTTTCTAAAAATTACAAATCTACCCATTAAGTTTTAAGTGCTTAGTGGTGAATCCGGCTTAATCCAAATTTTGTCTAATGAGGTTTAGAAATGACTTATAAATAATTTGAAACCTATTTTTAAAAACATTGCAAGGTCATCTTTGAAAATCAAACCGACTATGTTTCTTAATTAAGCCAAATTTCCCCAAGGGTCTTTACCCGTATAATTTGTAAGTGAAACATCAAATGATAATTACCCCACTTAAAGGGATAATCAAAACATCGNTAAGTAATTTCACGCAGTCCTTACAAAGAATTATATTAAATATAATTTGGTGTTATTTTAGAATCAACATAAAAAAATATAGCTAAAGCTTTGAGTGCATTTTAAATTTTAGAACACAACATGAAAAATTAATTTCTACTTAATTAATAGTACATAAGCTGATTCGGATGAGGAAACAGAAAGCAAGTTTATCATTCTATTTTAAAATCTTTAATCGTTGAAAATNAATTTTGTGTTATTTTAGAATCAACACCAAAAAATATAGCTAAAGCTTTGAGTGCATTTTAAATTTTAGAACACAACATGAAAAATTAATTTCTACTTAATTAATAGTACATAAGCTGATTCGGATGAGGAAACAGAAAGCAAGTTTATCATTCTATTTTAAAATCTTTAATCGTTGAAAATTAATTACCACCATCATGGACCCGAACCATTTATCAATAATTTTATTTATTTTTATGGAATCCTCATTGTTATTTTCTCCTATTAATAGTTACATTTGGTGTTNATATCAATAATTTTATTTATTTTTATGGAATCCTCATTGTTATTTTCTCCTATTAATAGTTACATTTGGTGTTAAATTCCATGTTTATTGACATTCTTCTGTACTTTGTTAAATTCTTTGATTAGTTCTTGCTTTTTTCATTATTTTTGCATGACAATTTTATCTCTCTATGCCTACCCTCTATCCTCACCATATTAAAAAATTTCTGCTGCCAGTTATCTTCTGCTAAAAAGTAACAATGAGCCTGCTCCCAATACCTTTGATTCAACAATTTTTATTCTTTCTTGTTGAAAGATAAACTCTACTTATCTAGGATTTTAAACTATTTCTTTATACTTAATCATCCCAAACTGCATGCATTATTAATTCATAACTCTTTTATGTGATGATACCTGCTTTGGTTATTTTTTGAAATGTTTTTTCTTCCAGGGGAAAAAAGGTGTTTGGTTGAAATTACCCATAGAACATGCAAATCTTGTCCAGTCTGCTGTTGAGGTAGCTAATCTTCATGCATGACTCTTTAATCTCCATCTGAGATGAGAAATTATGTATTTAAAGGAATGTTGATTTACTTTAGTGAACATTTTTGAATGATATTTAAATTGCAATGTTTTTTGTTAAAACTCTAGTGTCGATGCCATTGTCAAACCTATAGCTCTTAAAGCAAAACTTTCTGTTCACTGATTGATTTATAGCCTATACCCTTCACTTCTAGGGTGACTTGGGCATATAATTTGTATTACTTGTGGAAAAACTTACAAATGTTAGTCAAAGGAAGATGCCTTAAGTGTGTGTTTTTTTGTAGATAACAGTCTCTAATCAATGAGATATATGCTAAAACAGGCAAAAAGTCATTGAATAAAATTTTTAGAAGATAAATTACTTACAATTATTAAAACAAAGACTGAATATACGATACACACTGTCAAGTTGTATACTTTTTAGTTAAGATGTTTTAGAAAAAATAGTGATATCTAATTGTGATATGTTTAGCACTTTAAAGCTATTAAATTAGAAGAGTGAGAATATACTTGTGTTGAGTGGTTAAAATGTTGAGCTGCCTCAAGATTGCTACATGTTAAGAGGACATTATAGAGCCTTGAGGACAAATTTTATAAAGATGCAAGTGTTGTATTGATTTTAGTGTTAAATAATAAAGTCTCCAGTAGCTAAATTTAGAATGACATAGATGAGAATGTGAAGTTGATTTTGTAACAAAATTAGGAAGGATGAATTAACGAATGACTATATTATATGAATAGTTGGAGTTATATCTATTGAAGATGAGATAGTTGAAAATAGACTTTTGTGGTGTAAACTATGAAAACCTTTTTTTCAAAGAAAACTTAGAAAAAGCCACGTGCTCATGGGTTATGTAAGAGAATGAGAGAAAATATTGGGTTGTAGTCATTCTATAAGGAGGCAATTAAAAAGTAGCAATAAATGTGGCATAAATTTATAGTGGTTTAGTCCACGAGTCAACATACTCTTACATGTCAGGTGATAGATGAGTATGACACATCTCCAGAGCGTGCACGTGCATGCACATGTGCTAGAGAGAGAGAGAGAAAGGGGAGGAGAGAATTTCAAATTATAGCGAGTTAACATGCACAAAAATGTGTGAGTGAGCATGTGCAAGCAAGTGTGTGTGTGTGTGTGTGAGAGAGAGAGAGAGAGAGAGAGAGAGAGAGAGAGAGAGAGAGTTGTAAGGAAATTATATTTAGTTCACTTTAGAGATGGGATTTATATTTTGTTGAACAACATGCAATCTTCGGAGTTGAAAGTTTGACTCGTGCAAATTTATTGTGCTTGCAAAATTAGGATACCTGTTTTTGATTGGATTCCTAATGCTGAAACTAGGACTTTGTGGCTGCTTTCTTGTTAATAATGTTAAAACATGCCATTGAGCAACCATGTGTATATTTGAGGGGAAAACAAAATGGAGATTCATAACTTCTCATATATAAACTAAAAAGTACATATCATGATTATGGAAATCCTGCGTTCTACTCCACTTCCTATAGCGCACGATGCTTCCCTAAAGGGCATGCATGGTACTTTTATCTCCTGCTCGTAATGTTAGTCATTTAACTTGCCTTTCACCATTGTTTAGTCTTCTCTCTCTCTTTTTGCCCCCTTTCACCTAATTGATTTTTGGGATCATTGTTGCTTCTTACCAATTCGAGAGCTGTCGTAATTGTGGCTAATCTTGCAGCTATTTTTCAGCTCCTAAATTTTTATATTTCTACGATAGGTTCTTCTAAACTTTTATAAATTCAACACAAATGTTGAAATAAAAACTCAACCTATTCCCTTCAACTCTTGTTAAAGTCCATGAGAGTCTGCCTAATTATAATATTATAGGATGACCGAACAATTTTTAATTATTAAAAAAACCCTATAGAGGGTTCACCTCAACATAGAAAGCCAAAAAGGTATGTATTTGATCGTGTTCTCCTCTTCTCATAATCTAAATGACAACACAAATTGGAGATGAAATATGTAATTGCTGGGTAGACTTTACAGAAATGTTGGCAACATGATAGTTGTGAATGAAAATACTCATTGAACAAAAAATCAACACTCATAAGTGTTACAGATGACTGGTGCTCGGTGTTTTTGTCTCTAAGCGGGAGATTGTTATGATGTGTGAAGACAAAGCAGGGAGCATATCATAGGCGTTGACTGTGGGCGCTCAAGCGCCCACTAGGGTGGCTCACTGTGGTGCCGACGCTTAGGCGCCGGCTTTGTTTTCAAATGTGCCCACATTCAAAGGGATCGATGCCTATGCGCCAGTTTATTAGTGCCGATCTGGGCCGTTTTTTTTTCAGGATTTCTTTTTAATCCCGATTTTGAGCAGTTTTAATGTTGCTTTGAATTTCTTTCTGCTGAATTCTTTGACGAACATCCCAGTGAAGGTGAGGAGTGTTGAGGAGGTGGATTTAAGTGATTAGACGTTATTTTGTGTCAGATCATAGTGGGAAGATTGTGGAACGAGTACTTACAAATTCTCGTGTGCTTTTCTGGTTATTTTGATTGTGCTTCTGTTTCAATTTTTGTTCCAGTTTTTATATTTAATTGGTGAGATCTCATTATTCCGCTGTGTGGTTTAGTTTCTAATTGACATTATGGAGATTTCCCATCACAATACTCTATTTTGGAGATGGAGATTTATTCAGGTCCACTTTAGGATATTAATATCAAATTCTTTTCCCAACGGCAATCTAATGCATACTGTAACTCCTATTTGATACTATATGTTTTCATTGCAATGAAAACACATTTGTTTACAGACTCATTTGATTAATCACTAATTATAAAAGAAACCATTAATCAACTCATAAAAGTCTACTTTGTTTATTTAGTTGGGTTAAACTTCAAAATAGTCCCCCAATTATATGTATGTAGCTGATTTAATTTCGAAGTATTGCATTTCTTCAAGTCTTTCAACTATACAAAATTAATC
The DNA here is from genome assembly GCA_002079205.1 of Phalaenopsis hybrid cultivar. Classification (NCBI taxonomy): domain Eukaryota; kingdom Viridiplantae; phylum Streptophyta; class Magnoliopsida; order Asparagales; family Orchidaceae; genus Phalaenopsis; species Phalaenopsis hybrid cultivar. Next base: position 782,232 of record JXCR01148859.1, read on the forward strand.
CATAATGTTCTCTCAAGGACTTAATTGAGATCAATTTTGTATCAAAATTTCTACATGAGGGATCATTTTTGGATAAATTTTGTTAAGCCGAGGAATTATATTTGAGAAATGCAATAATCTGGGATTAAATTGGCTACACACAAATAATCGACTAATTTTGAAATTATCATATCCCTGTCTGCTGATATATATTTTTTATTTTAATTCTGATAGTTTTATATTTATTTTTCATTTTATTGATTCAATCTAATGGATCTTCTTCTGGGTCAATCATTTTGGATTACTGTAGATTTTAATCTTGATATAGGAAGGATTTTGGTACCACCATGCAGAACCGAGTTATTTGATGCTTGTGTACTGGATCCCTGCTAGTAAACATACATTGCCTTTGAATGCTACGCACAGGGTTGGCGTTGGTGCATTTGTGATTAATCAGAAAAGAGAGGTACAATCAAGTGCTTCTGTTAGCTTCAATTTAGTTCTGCCCCCTTTAGCTCTCATTTTAAATCTGAAATATTTTGTTTTCATTTCTGAGCTAGGTATTGGTAGTCCAGGAAAAGAGTGGGAAACTTCGTGGCTCTGGTTATTGGAAAATCCCTACAGGCGTTCTTGAACATGTCAAATATGATAACTTGAGTATTCATAGATTATCAAATCACAAAATTAAATTTCTAACATCAGCTAAGTTAATTGTTTTTGCAGGGTGAAGATATATTTGCAGGTGCTGTAAGGGAAGTCAAGGAGGAAACTGGAGTACGTGTCTTTCTGTAAAGTTTAAGCTGTTCTTTTTAAGATTTTTGAATTATCTAACCTTTATTTTTATCCTTGTATTAGATTGATGCTGAATTTCTGGAAGTGCTTACGTTCAGGTTGCTCATTTCTAGTCCTTGAGCGGGCTGGTTTATTTAATTATATTTAAATTAGCCTCCATGCGTGATACCTAATTTTTTTGCCGTGCTCAAACTACTTTACTATGACAATTGGTTGGAGATATTGGAGTTCATATCTAAATCGCTATTATTTTTGTTATAAGTTATTAGTGCTTATTTCTTTCCTTTACGGATATTACCTAGTTTAGATTCCTATTTTTTGTCTTTTTTATTTTATAACTGTTGTATCCTGTACTTATACCCCTTTTGATGTCAATAAAATTATCATGCTGAATTCCAACATGATATCAGGGCTTATCTTACTAGCCGTCAAAATTGTCACTTGCTGGCCCATATCTGCTGGTCCTCCCCTTTTCCTGCAGTCGATGTCCTTTCCTAATGCTAGAAATTTTCCCTGCAGGTCTTCCCGTGCCATGGCTCTTACCAAGAACCGTAGGATCTCCTTTTTTGTCTATTGGAATCCCTTTCCTGCAGCCTGACCGCCATCTTGCTTGACTGGACCTCTTTTTTTGGGGCTGGAATTTCTTCTTTGCAGTCCTAGTTTATGATATCTTTGCAAGGAATCCTCTCCTTCCATGTCTCGGCGTCCCAATCTCTCATTTGGCTCCATCGGAGCCATGGCTGATTCCTCCGTTATCGAGCTTCCATTTGACATGGTTCTTGAATCCACCGGAGGATTTTCACCTATCTCAATCCCTCCGCAGATCAGAGGACTTGAAAATTACATGAATTTTTTGATTACCACCCATAAACCAAAGTTTGAGGTAAATTCAGCTATCTCACAGATATGATTTATGAATCTCTGAAGACTGACCCTAGCATTTACAACATGGGAAACGAAGAGCTCCAGGTCATGTAATGGCTGAGTAATTCCGTGGAGTCCTCAAATGACTGTTCGTACATATTTCTTCTATCGTCAAGTGCCATCTGGACTGTCGTTTCTGACATCTACTCAGACGTAGTTAATTCTGGACAACTTTATGAGGTTTCTAAGAAGATCGCAAGACGAAACAGAGATTGAAGACAATGACCTAATATTACAACAACTTGGCTGCATTATGAATAAAATGTGATCTTATTATGATTACACTTGAGACTCTTCTGTAGCTCTTTCCATTTTCCAAAAAAATTTGGAAAAAAATTGTGTTCCAATTCCTAGCAGGTCTTAACATGGATCTCGATGAAGTCCGCGGCCGTATACTTGGACATGATCCCCTTTCTTCGACCCGGGCAACATTCACTGAGATTTACCTCAAAGAAAGTCAGAGACTTATAATGCTCGACAACTCTACTGTTTTAGTCGAGTCTTCAGCCTTGGTCTCCAATTGTACTCCATATTCTGCCATGCCGTTGCGAGCTACTGATGCCCCATTTGATTTTTATCACAAACCCTTCCATACCCTTTGATAAGTGTTGGAAGCTTCATGGGAAATCGACAACTAAGCCTTTGGCCAAATCTTTTGCTGCTAAAGGTCTCGCTATGACCTCAGACTTTGCAACAGTTCAACCAGAACCAACAGACTCCATCAAGAGTAAGATGAAACACTTGATTAAACTACTTGGTTTCAGTTAGCTCTCCCTGTCCCATCAACCTCTCATGTTTACCAAGGTAACATCATTATGACACTCGTTGGTTTTGCTTCTTCTAGCTAATGAATTATTGATTCAAGTGTCATAGACCTCATGACCGAGGGTTCTCATTTATTCTCGACTTATTCTCCTTGCCGTGGGTGAGATACGATTAAAATTGTCGAAGGCTCCTACAATTCTATTGCGGGTAAATGATCGGTTGTACTTACAACAAGGTTGACTTTGGAATCTGTGTTGCATGTTCTTTGCTTAAGTGCAATCTCTTGTCGGTCAGTAAGTTAAAATGTGATCTTGATTGCATTGCTTATTTTTCCTCTAATGTTTGTGTTTTTCAAGATAATCTTTCAGTGAGGATGATTGGAACTACTAAGTAGGTAGTCAGACACAATTTTTTTCAAGAAAATGACATAAATAACACCAACACCTAGTCTCATTGTAGTTCTTTCTACTGCATGTCCTATTATGCTTCTACATTGTCGTTTCTATCTTCCCAGGTTTTATTATTTAAAACATTTATACTCAATTTTTACTAATAAAATTCATCTTCTTTTGAATGTGAAATTTGTCAGTTTGCTAAACATCAATGTGTGTCATATCCACTTCATCCTTACAGACCTTCCTCTCCTTCATAGTGATTTATGGGACCCATTTGAACTACGAGCTAAAAAATAAAAGGTGATTTTTTACTCTACTTGATGACCACACTCAGATGTCTTGGGTCTATATTTTAAAAGATAAATCTGAAACTATGACTATTTTTAAAAACTTTCACTCATTTATTTTAACGCAACTCAAAACAAATATTCAAGTCCTTCGGATGGACAATGGTCGTGAATATTTTATATCTATATTGAGAGAATTCTTGGTAAAGACATCCTCCATCATAATTCTTGTGCGGATACATCTCAACAAAACGAGGTAGCCGAGAGGAAAAATAGACATCCTCTTGAAGTTGCTTGTTCAATTGTGTTTCAAACCAATATCTTTATACAATTTTGGAATGATGCTATTCTCACCGCCAACTACCACATCAATAGAGTTCTTACAAAAATTCATAAATTCCGGACCCCATTATCTGTCTTGATGTCATGTTTTTCTATAAAATGGTCTTTCTCCACATTAAACCATAAAATATTTAGGTGCATGTCCTTTGTTCGGAACTAGACCGAATTAGTAGAACCTTGTTCCCTGCTCAATCAAATGTGTATTTTTTGGCTATTCCGCAACTTAAAAAGGCTACCGGTGTATGTGTCCTACCACTAATAAAATCTATGTTAGTGTAGACGTATCTTTTTTTGAAAATGTCCCCTTCTTACCTAACAGTACCCAATGGGGAGCTTGATTTTTTAGAAATCGTTTCTCTTCTAACTCTATTAGACATTCCTTCTGCGACTACAGTGTCCAACGCACCTTTAGCACCGATGGATTCACCTCCAACCAGGTCAACATCACCACCACCCTCTATCTGGGTCTATACCCGTCGTCCAAAATCCTCTGTTGAAACTTGTCCCAATGCCCTTATCATCAAGCCCAAGGCGCTCCGTTGCAGGTCTTGGAATTCACTTCGGTCGACATCCCTGGAAGATGCATTTGCCGCCTACGANTTTTAGGGCAGAGAAATGATAAAATTTTTGAAGTTATATACTATTCTAGTAAAACTCTCAATGATGTTTAAATTAATTATATCACTACTAAAAGAGAGTTATTAACCATTGTTTATGCTTTTGATAAATTTAGGTCATATCTAATTGAAGCTAAATGTGTTGTGCATACTAACCACTTGGCTATAAAATATTTGATGGAAGAACATGGTGCAAAGCCAAGATTAATTAGATGGGCACTTCTGATGAAAGAATTTGATTTTGTGTTAGTCAATATAAAAGGACCCGACAATAAAATTGTTAATCATTTATCTAGACTGGAATAAGAAAGAAACATTTGACCTTGAAAAAAAAGTCATGAAACTTTGCCTGATGAACATTTTTATTTTGTTAAAAGATGGGAAATACCGTGGTATACTGATATTGTAACCTATATTGGTAGTGGTATTTTACCACATGCATTGACAAAACAACAAGGAAAGAATTTTATTCATATTGCAAAATTTTACATTTGGGATGACCCATATATCTACAAACAATGTAACCCTTTAGTTATGCGGAGTTGTGTGTCTTATGAAGAAATAAAAGAAATTATCCAAAAATATTATGATTCTGAATTTGGAGGTCATTTTGGGATTAATAGAACTTCTCACAAAATTTTACAATCTGGATTTTATTGCCCTACACTATTTAAACATGTTAATATATGTATATATATATATATATATATATATATATATATATATATATATA
>JXCR01148859.1:787691-821028 GCA_002079205.1 Phalaenopsis hybrid cultivar
ATATATATATATATATATATATATATATATATATATATATATATATATATATATATATATATATATATTAATTGCAATGGACTATGTATCAAAGTGGATTGAAGCAATTGATTTACCTTGATGTGATGCTCAGAATGTTTCAAAATTTTTAATAAAAAATATTTTTACAAGGTATGAAATACGTAGAATTATCTTTACTGATGGGGGATCTTAATCTTAGAACAAAAAAATTGAAAATTTTATGGAAAAAAATAATATTATACATAGGATTGCAACTAATTATCCTCCATTGACTAGTGGTTTAGCAGAAGTATCCAATCATGAAATTTAAAAAATTTTGCAAAAAAAATGTAAATCCAATTAAAATGGATTTGTCTGCTAGATTAGACATTGCATTATAGGCTTATAGGATAGCTTATAAGACACCTATAGGAATGTCCCCACATAGATTATTTTTTGGGAAGACTTATCACTTACTAGTAGAATTGGAACATAAAGCTTATTAGGCGATTAAGGGGTTAATTTTAGTTTAAAATATGTTGGTGAGAAAAGATTATTGCAATTGAATGAGCTTGAAGAGATTATAAATGAATCTTATAATAATTCTAGGATATATAAGGAGAGAATGAATGATTGGCATGATTAGAAGATAATAAGAAAAGAATTCGAGTTTGAACAGGAAGTTTTATTATACAACTCAAGATTGAAATTATTTCCTGTAAAACTGAAGTCTAGGTGAACAGGGTCATCCACAATTATAAAAGTCTATCTCTATGGAGTTGTTAATATTGATGATCCTAAGACTAGAAGATATTTAAAGTGAATGGGCACATATTGAAACCATATTTTGATGGTCAAGGACCAGTTTTTAAAGAGACTGTAATGTTGAGTCACATAGTGTAAAAACTGGGAATGTCGGGCTGACAACATTAAACCAAACGCTTTGTGGGAGGCAACCCATATTTTTATTTGTTTATTTTATTTATTTATTTTTAGAAGTAGTATTATATGTATAAATTTATTTTTTCCTTATGAATTTTATGTATTTGGGAGACTTATATGTTAATAAAATACATTAGAACATCTTTATTTACTAACTTATATGGAAAATTTAAGATTCGTTTTGATTTAAAACCAAACATTGCAAAAATCTGAACTGGAGCCAGAGGCGCCACATTGGTGCCTAAGGTGTAATTTTCCATAGAGTTCGTGCCAGAAGTGTCAGAAGCGCCACGGCAACGGAAACAACTTTGGACTATTCAAAAGACGATTTTTGACTATTTTTGGCATGATTTCTTCCTAGTAACTCCCTAAAATCAAANATTTGGACTATTCAAAAGACGATTTTTGACTATTTTTGGCATGATTTCTTCCTAGTAACTCCCTAAAATCAAATCATAAATATATTAAAGAGGGGAAAATAAAGGAAAAGCAACCATTTTTCAAACCCCATGGCTACCCACTCTAAGGAAGTCACTAGATATAAAATTTTCAACAAGAAGAAGATCATCAGTTTCGACGTGCATATGTTATACAATCGCTTTTTTATGAAGAAGAGACTAATCAAAGAGCAAGGCTTTATCAGTTGAGTATTCAACACACTGATTACTTGAGTGGAGGAGATTATTGCATAGAGACCCTGGGAAGTACTTTGCTATACCACTGCCCCTGTAGTAGTTCCTATAATGATGGTTTTTGCGCCATTCTTCATGGAATTAACCAAGGAGTCGTCTACTTTTGAAGTAAGTGGGTACAATTTACTCTTTTGAGAATGGACCACATTTTTGTGATTGAAAGCATTCCTTTTTGTCACTATACAAATTTTGTCCCTACGAGACATAATATCGATGAACTTTATGGATACCTTACCAATGAAGATGCAAATTGAGAACAGACATATAGGTTTTTCTGCATCATTATAGAATCATGCATCAATGGCGTAACATTTCTTTATTGCATCAAAATTACTTCTTACTATGAAAATCAACAAAGTGATGAAAGAAAGTAAAAATTTTGAATTATTGCATTCAAACTGAAGACCTATTAATGTTAGTTCTTTAATAGTAAATTTTATTTTAGGTTTAACAATCAATGGATTTACTTCTAGACTGGGACATCCATCTACCATATTCCTACTGTGTAGCCAGTTGCAAGTGCCTTATGAATGTTGGGAAAAAGTGCTCACTCTTGAAAGCATATGGATCCAAAAGTTTATAGCAACCACATAAGAATTAAGGATGAAAACGATATGAATATATTGATGGTTCAAGCAACTCAAAATTCATCGCCTATTCAGCCTTACTTTAGTTCGAATGCACTTTTGAAAAGGATTAAGAAGTTGAAAAAAGTGGTATAGAATCATATGCATTCAATTAAAAATATTTCTAAAATATTTGACCACCTAGATTGGAGGATGAAGGAATACTTCGAACACACTGGACGTATTGAAGAAGGTTTGGTGCGTATATTCAAGAAAAAAGGCTTGTGTTGAAGAAGATTTGACAAGAAAAGTTCCTCACCAACCTTTTTACAACTTGTATGTGCATTAAAAATCCATGGGAAACATTTAAGATGATGACAGTGAAGAATATGTTTGAACTTGTTTTAGTACCAAATTTATAGTTTTATTGCTTTTATACGTTACATGCTATGTGTTCGATTTGATTTACTTTTATTGTGGAACCATATATAAAGTGTTTGTTAAATGTTTAATATTTAAACTTTAGCATTAGTTTGTTGGCTTGATTTCAACACTGAATTTAGTGTGTTGGCTTGAAAGCTGTTAGTTCGTAATCATTCGAATTTTATATATAAATGTTAGTTTTGTGTTGTTTTTGTGAAATTATGTGTTAGAAAATTATTTAATTATAAGTATAAGTGTTTAATTAAGTTAATTAGAGGTTTATGTGGTGTGGTACGTGGCAGATTTTCAAAGTAAATTGAAATCTGAAAATTTTGGTGTTGGCGTTTGAGGCATTAATTTCCGAAAAATGCCTAAAATCACTTAAAACCACAAAATACCCATGTAAACTGTCATTTTTACTGCTTGGGTCATCTCCTACTTCTAATCCATGGTCGAAACTCAACCTAGGTTTCAAATTTGGTGGATTTGAGGAGATTTCAAAGCCAAAAAGACTTGGATTTCATCTTCTTTTGGTAAGAGCTTCACTTTAAACTAGAAATTTTTTATTTTCACCATGGATTTACCCTACATTTTTGGAAATCCAAAAGTTTGAGAGTTCTTTGAAGAAATTTAAAGAGAGCCCATGGTGACAAACTTCTTACCAAATATTCCTACTTTGGAATTTAATTTATGATATTGTGAATTTATTTTGATTTTATTTGAATTTATAAAGAATTTTTTATGGCTTCAAGAGTAAAAAGGGGAAAGCCTATGGAAGATTTTTATGCAAGGAGTTTTGTAAATTTTAAGGCCCAACGTAATTATAATTCTAAAATGGGCTCAAGAAATTTGATTCAGGAGCGAGCATTTTCAAATCATGGAGGAGAGATCGAATGATTGATTATTGCTAGAAAGTGGGAAACTTTCTGCTACTTCACTGCAGTAGCCATTATTCTAGTAATTTGACAATTCTATGTCAATCTTTAAGTGACAACAGAAGATTATACTTATATTTAAGGTAAGTAAGTCGAATTTACTTGAAGAAGAATCAATAAATTTTATGGACAGAGAAATGCATTTCATTGTGAGTATGCTACATTTGTGATGACTTATTCATAACTTGATGAAGTAATTGCCTATCTGACTGATGGAAGAGGATATTGGAAAATTAAAAATAATCATTAAGACAATTTCTCCACTTCCATGTTAAATGTTCAATCTATGGCATGAAATTACTTCATCTGTACAAAGTTTCTTCAAAAAAGTCACCTGAGCAAAGTAACTAAGGAAAGAGCAATGTTGAATTTCTGTATTCAAAAAATGAAAGTAGTGGATATCGATGCTCTTATTATGCATAATGATCAGAGCATTGCTATAAGTGGGACAGCTAGAGGTTTGGGATATCCTACCCTAATTTTCACTTTATGTGAACAATCAAGAGTAAAATTTGGTAGAGATGAAGAAACGATGCAACCACTAAAACCCATTAGAAAACCCACGGTGCATAAATTTGAATCATTTGTTGGATCTAGGAACAGAACTAGTGATAGACTCTCCATGTCAGTGGCAGGACCATCTACTTCTAGTTCTGTTTCACTTAAAAATATTATGGAGCAGTAAATGATTCAGCAATCAGATCTCACAGCAATGCAGAGCAGAATAGCTAGTATCAAATCTAGAAACACCTACAATTTTGAATATAAGCAAAAAAAAGTCCAGCACGATATTTAATATGAAGAGTTGATGATTAGATTATTAAGGAGTTATCATACAGTAGAGTTTTCTACATGCCCCAACATCACGCCTTATGTGCATGAAGAAGAAGAGGAAGAGGAGGAGCAGGATGATGAAGAGTAAAATTTTATTTAGGTTTTGTTTGTTTTTATACATTGTTATTTGTTATGTTTCATTGTTGATTGTATATGTAAAGCATTTATGTGTTTAATTTATGGATCTATTGAACTCTTGTATGTAATAATAAGTTCTAGACTTATATTTTTTAGCATTTCTAGTTGTTTTAGTTTACTATTTATGTCTTTAATTTATCATTTCTTCACAAATCTTTAGATATATATTATGTCTCATTTAATGTTTCAAAGCCTATACTTTTTAAGCTAGCACCTCCAAAATATCAAGAGCCAAGTTTCATAATCAAAATCATCCATAGGTCAGTTTTATTTTTATGCATTTATTATTTTCTTTCACCTGCAATTTTTTTTTTCCTACATGCTTTACTTATTATTTAAAAACTTAAGTTTGGGGGAAAGAAACATNCATGAAATCAAATTGATATCATATCTTTCAAAGTTTAGATGAAAGAGCCCCTACACCTGAAGCTATGTATCTATCTCGAAAGATAAATACATGACTTGATAGTGAGGCTCAACCAAATAAACTAAGAAATACATGACATATGTTTGGTCTGTGAAACCATTTTGTTATAAGCCAATAAGTTCCCCTATTTAATATTAAAAATTAAATAAGGTTTATATTAAGTTGGGTTCTTGAAATTTTTCTATAAAGGCAAGCCCTTATAGGTAATTACATCTTAGATAACTGAAGTTACCTACGAAAACTCTTATAAAAATCAAGTGATATTATTTTCAAGGAGTTCAAAGGGTAGGAATTTTCGAAAGATCGAACAAAGAGGTGTGAAAGGGGAATGACTCAAATTTGGAACATTTACTTTTGGAATCCAAAGGAAGAGGAACTAGGGGATGACATAGATCGTGAGAAGAACCTCAGTGACTTCCCAATCTATGCTATATTTTGGCTTGAATTTAGAGGGGAAATATTTTAATGTTTCATCCTGCTAGTTTTATTAATTAGGGCTTACATTTGTAAGAAATGATCACACAAATAGCCAGGAATATGTGAGGATTTAGGTCTTGACAAACGACAACCTCAGAATCCATAAACAGATTAGGGCTTTTATTGTATAGTAGAGCCATACAAAGGCCTAAAAGAAAATTAAGGATTTTTGTCGCACTAGGCAGATAACCTGAAGTTATATGGCTTGTCGTTTAATTCTACAGAATAGTTTAGCTAGTGTAGACATGTTTGGCTGCTAAAGATGGTTGTGGTGCCCACAATACTAGCTCCAAGCTCCTCATCATGGCGAGTTTAAGTTTTTTAATGTGTTAATTCATGATGTCAAATCAAGTGTTTCCTAAGGTTATGTTTATTTAAATATTATGGGGAATGTTAAAGTTGATTAGAATGACACCGGTTAGGATTCTACGGTTCCCTCGTTTCGGTACCACTATTTTCCTTCGAATTCACTTAGTCTAAATGAATTCACTAAACCTAACTTAATGAGTTCCATACTTTCATTTAGACCGTGGGAAATCTTGTTAGCAACCGTAGCTTACCTCCTTCGAGGGATTCCAGATCATCCGATAGAGACATTTTAATTTAGTTGCAATTTTTGTTTTGTTTTGTTTGTGACTAAAATTTGAGTTGTCTTATATTTTGACTGTTGTCACGGTAAATTTTATCTTGTTTGATTTTTTAGTTTTGTTTTTGACAGTAAGGGGGCCTTAAGCTTGCAAGCAAGAAACAAGAGGTACAAAAAAGGTAAATGTAATAATTTAAAAGCATACATGTCGATTCTTCCCGCTCCTCCACCTAAAATGTTAGATTTGGCAATATGTATATAATTTTGCAAGACATTCAAATTGCAAGAGTAAATGAAGGTATACCTACCAAACCCCAAGTTAAGACTTTATTGAGTCTTGGGAGATCTTAGCGGATGATTTTAGAACAAAATATAGCAAGTTCAATTTGCCCTTCAAAATATTCAAGAGATTTCAAAGTGCTCGGGGCATGACCCTGAATCACTTAAAAGATTTTTTGAAATATTTTGAGTTCTTTTTGAACTTATCATATCATTTTATTAATCATCTAAGGTTAAGCTCAGGTTATCCCATTGCTTAAGGAAACTTAATGTTTTATTTTTTCTAAGGCTAGGATACTCAATTAATCAATTGATATTTCATTTAAGAGTTATGTGAATTGGTGCCCCTAAGGCAGATCTGAGCCATTAAAGGTTTTGGTACCCACAATTAAAATGGGCTTGTTGTGTAAAAAATTTTTAATCATCAACCATGTTACCTTCTAAATCCAATCAAATTAGTTTAAATGTCAAGCATAGGTCACTAGCAAGCCCTAAAAAATCCCAATAGGTTAAATGGTAACTAGCAAAATTATGATTTAAATGACATGTTTTCTTATTGAAAGATCACATTGTCATCAATTATGGGCTTAAAATTAACGAAATATTATCTTCCTAACTCGAACCTATCACTTGAGAATCGTTTAATTTTGATTGACTTCCAAGTCATAATAATTAACAAAATTACAATTTTGTTCTTATTATAGAAAGGTGGCAAGTGAGTTCCGTCCTTTTAATCCCATTGTATTTCACTCACCCAAACAAACTCACTAGGATCATAATTACCCATTTTACCTTTATTAATCAAAAATGTTGATTAAGGGACCAAAATCTAAAGTTACCCCTTTGCCTTTGAGGCTCTTCACCTCATAACTCATTAATCAAAATTCAAATGATTTTGAGAATTTTTAGAGTGTATTATTCATGTATCAATTAAACCCTCAGATGAGAAAATGTGAATTTTCAAATTTTAATTTAATTTAATGAATTATTTAAATTTAGAAAGTAGTATTTTTCAAAATTGATTTACTTAACTATCCAAAATAAAGTTTTTATTCATGAGAAAATTATTAGAGGTCCCCTTTTGTCAGAGAAACTCTTAGACAAAACTTCATGATTTTTTGAATTAAATCGCTATCAAGATTATTTCATTATGAATCCATTTTAATGATTTAATTAAATGTAAAATAATGTTTTAATTACCAAAATTATCTTTATGTTTTTACTAAACCTCTTTGAGTTCAAACTCAGAGAATTAAATTTTGTATTTTTAGGATTATTTTTTTATTTATGATAATTATTTTAATGGGAAATTAAGAAAAATTCATTTTTAAACTCTTAAATGTTTATTTTTAACTTAGAAAAATTAAGAAAAAATATCATTAAGAATGCACCTAATTTCCACCAATCTTAAAACACAAAGAAAAATAATTTTGGGTAACACAAACATCTAAATGACTTGATTTTTAATCTCCACTAAGTTCAAAGTTGAGATAACTCCCCATAAAAATTTCAAAACATTTGGAGCTCATTTAATAACTCAAATTAATTTTTCAAGTTAATTGACATTTATGATACTAAAATGATTTTTAATAATTAAAATATAACTCAAAAAATTTTTAAAAATTGGTTTTTGCAGTTCTCTGTGATCAGAGAAATTTTCTAAAAATAAATTTTGAATTAAAATAAAAATTCCATTTTCAAGCCTATTTTTAAAATTTAAGTAATTAAAAAATGATAAAAATCACAAAAATAATAAAAATTCAAGGAAATGTTCTAAATTATTTTCTAAGCACTTAAGAATAATTGGAATACTTTTCCTAATTTTCTAAGTGAAGATATTCAATTTTGAAGCTTAAAATAATTTTTAAAGGGTAAAAATGTATTTTCACTAAAAGGATTCTAAAAATTCAAAGAAAAATCAGAAAAATGTGAAATTTATTTCTTTGTATCCCTTGAAATCAGAGAGATTTAATAGAAATATAAAACTTAAGTTTCTACACTTAAAATATTTTATAATTAATAAATGCTCCATAAATTTAAATAATTCTTAAAATTCAAGTAAAATTTAATAAATCATGAAATTTGGTCCCAATTCTTTTTTGGACTAATTCTACCTACAATAAATATTTCAAGGGATTAAGCTTTACATTGGTCGAGTTATGGAATTTTCTTAGAAAAATCTTATTTTTTGCATTAAAATAAATATGTAAAGTAAATTAAATTTTGAAAAAATCACATTTTCTCCTTTGATGTCTTAATTGACCCATAAGTGAGGTGGGATGAAAATTCCAATGTCATTTGAATTAAATTTGATAAATTATGAAGTAATAGATCCTTAGGGGCAAATGTAATTTTGGAAATTTATCCTTAATTAACATTTAGACTTATGTCCAGAAAGGGAAATGGGTAACATTTGATCCTAATTAACATATTTAGATGATTGAAATACAAGGGGATTAATTGGTAGAATCCAATCTAACTTTTATTAATTAAAGGATAAATTTGTAATTTCCTTAAACTATTAAAATTTGGAAGTCTAGTCAAATAAATGATCCTAGACTTAGGGGTATAGTTTTGGGTGTTAATAACACACTAATCAAATACCCCTATCTGATGTTCAAATGACTTTCAAAAATAAATCATCATCACTTAAAATTCAATCACTTCCAAAATATATACTAAGACATCCACCAAAACATTAAGGGCTTAGTAGTGACCTAGGCTAAATCATATATGATTAAATGAGGATTATAAAAGCAAACATAATTAAAATTGAACATCTTTAAATCACTACAAGCCCAAATTAAAAAGTTGGTTGAGTGCCTTAACAACATTAGCTTGCCCCTTTTAAGGGTCTTCACTTATACAATTTACAAAGTAAATCACAAATGATAATTACCCTACTCTTAAGGATAATTGAAACATCATTGTTCATTGAGCATTAAAGGTATTTATAAGATGGGTTATTAAGCAACATAATAAGTTTAAATAAGCTCGAGACTTTTTACCAGGTGGCGAGAGGGAAGCATGGACCTGCTTCTTTCTCTAGACCTGCTGCATACCTCAGAGGTCTACTACATAATATGTTTTGCTTAACAAAAATCATCCTTAATTAAACTAATAGGGACCCACAAAGATATGACATAGGGTTAAACCTTACTTTTCTACTTCATATAAAATGCCCTGACATGCATTTTGAGTTTTAGGTGGTGGAACGAGAAAACTTTCCAGGTAAGCTTTTACAGTTTACAACGACATCTTTCTTGTACTTTCATACTGTACTTTTGTGTTAACACAAACTTGAATACTAAACAACGATGTCATCCTACATGAAAACTAAAACTATCAGGATAACCACAAAACCAAAACCAAAACCAAAACTAAAATCAACAAAGATAAAATTCACCGCCACAACATTCAAAATATAAAATAACTCAAAATTTAATCACAAAAATCACACAAAACAACAACTACAACTAAACTAGGACGTCTCTGCCAGATGATCAGGAATCCATCGGAGGAGGTAACCTACGGTTGCTAACGAGGATTCCCATGGTCTAAATGAAATTATGAAACTCATTAAGTTTAGTTTAGTAATTCATTCAGACTAAGTGAATCCAATAGAAAATAGTGGTGTTGGAACAACGGAACCGTGGAATCCTAACCGGTGTCGCTCTAATGAACTTTAACATCCCCCATAAAATTTAAAGAACTTCAACGATAGGGCCACCTGATTTAACATCATAACTTGACACCCTAAAAAACTCAAACTCATCACGATAAGAAGCTTGGAGCTAGCACGATGGGCAACACGGCCATCTTCAACAGTAAAACATGTCTACACCAGCTAAACCTTTCCTTTCATAGAATTAAATAACAAGCCATAAAATTTTGAGGTTGTCTACCTAGTGCAACATAAATCCTTAACTCATCTTTAGGCCTTTGTACAACCATGTTGTTTAATATAAGTCCTAACTCATCTTATGATTACAAGGTT
The DNA here is from genome assembly GCA_002079205.1 of Phalaenopsis hybrid cultivar. Taxonomy (NCBI): domain Eukaryota; kingdom Viridiplantae; phylum Streptophyta; class Magnoliopsida; order Asparagales; family Orchidaceae; genus Phalaenopsis; species Phalaenopsis hybrid cultivar. Next base: position 797,988 of record JXCR01148859.1, read on the forward strand.
GTCTTTCGTCACAGCCTAAATCCTCACATCTTTCAGGCTATTCGTGTGATAGTTCCACACAAATGTAAGCCCTAATTAAATAAAATTGGTAGGATGGAACAACTAAATATTTCTCCTCAAAACTAAATCCAAACAATAGGGTAGCTTAGGAAGTCACCGAGGTTCTCCTCCGGATCAATGACATCCCCTATTTCTTCCTCCTTTGGATTCCAAAAACAAAATGCTCCAAACTTGAGTCAATCCCAATTCAAACCTCTCTGTCCAATCTCGTTGAACAGTCTTATCCTTTTGAAATCCTTGAAGATACTATTTCCTGATTTTTATCTAGAGTTTTCTTAGGTGACTTCGGTAATTTAGGATATAATTAATTATAAGGGCTTGCCCTTATAGGAAGCTTTTCCCGAAGCCAGCTTTATATACTCCCTATTTAATTCTTCATATTAAATAGGGAAAATTGTCGGTAAATAAAACAGTTTTGCAGACCAAATGGATTTCATACATTTCTTAGTTTATTTGATCGATCTCATCCTCAAGTCTTGTGTTTATCCTTCGAGATAGATATAGGGTTTGAGGTATAGTGCTCTTTCATTTAAACTATGAAAAATATGGGGTCAGTTTTGATTTCATATTTTTCTAAAACTTAAATCTATAAGTATATTAAAACGACCTTCCGAAGCAGTGACAAGATTTTAATTCTGTTGTTTGATAGCTTCTTACAGACAACTCCCCAAAACAAAATAGTGCCGACAGCTTTTGGCGACTCCACTGGGGAAAAGTTTCTATTTTCATTTAAATTAGGAATGTAATATGTTCATATAACGGTAATGTGTCCATGTCTTTCTTGGACCAAATTACCCTTCTTTTGTTGACATACTTTACTCATTTCTGTCTTGGGGAAGTACGACTAACTCTTTAGACTTCAGGACTGCCTGTTCAATCACCTTTGAACAGAGGGGTTCAAAAGGCCATTAAGGACTCCTTAAATCTTCATGTGGGGTCGGACCCCAATAGGTGTGTTGGTGGACTAGTTCCACCTGGGCATTGTGTGTTATTAAATGGGTCCCACACTGGGTCCTAAACACTTTACATCTCCTTTCCAAATCTAATTTTCTATTTTGCAAATTAAATCAAATTGTAGTGTGTTGCGCGCGCTTTAAAATTTTCTTATATTAATTAATTTTTTTTTCTACCTTCAAATTACCTTTTTACTAAAAAATTTAAAATCCCCACAAACTAAAATTTACTCGGTCTAGAGACCAACCTCTCTAAATTTTCATTGCTTGCACTAAAGATTACAAGGTTTTTGTCATATAGCTAACCCCAAAACTTTCTATTTTAAAGCTGTTGCAATGGCCTACCCAACGCTGACTTTTTCCGGAAATTTTCCGACAAGCCATGAAGCCCACAAAGTTGCTCCCACCATTAAGTTTGGAACCGGATTTGAAGACCTCGAGGTTATCCTCGGGAAAGCTTTGTTCGTCATGATGAAAGTCACCGCTCTAGAAGTTCAGGAGTCGTCTGTTAAGTTCAACCTGAACTGTCTTCAGGACTTCCCTTCCTACAAGAAAACTAAGACTATTGTCGTCGTGACACCTACCAAGTCAGTTGTCCCTGTTGCTGCTATGGGAAAAGAAGTAATGATCATTGAAGATCCGACTGAGGGATTAGCTATCTCGCCATCAGTTTTTAAAATCAGGTCGGGTTCAAAGACTACACAACTAACTCGAACCCAAAGGAGAAACCGTAGTAGGAGAGTTCAGAGGGCCACTAAAGCTCAGGCTCCTAAGGAAGTACCTACTGATGAAGAGCCTCATCAAGAGGAGTTAGAATTACTGGAAGCATATCCACTTCTGCGGGGAAGTAGATTCCATCCTTTGATGGATACCAATGGGTACAAAAGTATCCAAAAGATTTTCGCTGCAACACAATCACTTCATTGATAGGGTGTGGAGAGAAAGAATTCTACTCCTATCAACCAAGTTAGCTAAGTTTTCCATAGGCTAGCCACCAAAGAAGGCTGTTCAGTCAGTGAACTACTTAAACAAGTGGGACATGCAATATCCCCTCGTGTGAAGAAAGAAATATTAAAGGATGTTAGATCCATCAAATAATCTCAGAAGTTAACTGAGGCTTTTCCTACTCGTATTCCTATCTGGTTTCGCTTGGGGAGCAAAGTTGGTAGCACCATAGTCACCACCGAGTCAGTCATCGCCATGACCGCAGGTCGTCGACTGATTAAGTCAAGACTGAGTCCAAGAATTTTACTGAGCATGCACCACAAAGTCATCCCTAAAATTCCAAAGGAAAAGACAAAGAGATTACCCAATACTGTAGCTGGTCTGCACCATGGGGAGCATACTCTTCCTCGAAATATCGATGTTTCTCCTAGGACACTCCGTCCTGAGACATCACTGTCAAATAAAAAGGTAAGGATACCCAAGGTCACTGCACCAATACAATCCAGTAAGCCTGCAGGGTAAGATCATGGAATGATACCGTGGTCCAAAGTATCTGACATTGTCACAGCGATTGCTAGTGAAATGGAAGAACTAGAGGGGGAGGTCAAGAACGGTCCTCCAGATCTTAGAGCAATCAAAGAATCATTGATGGAAGAAAAACTTGAAAAGCTCAGGGTCGAGATTCTGAGTTGGCTCGGGAACATGGAGTTTCTATTGACAACAATGATGAAGATTTTGACTATAATGATTACTTCAAAGAGGATTTCATGGATGTTTGATACATCTAAAATATATAGTATTTTAGACACATTTGTATACCTATTTTTGAGATATTACACCTTAATGGAAGGTATTTCTGTGTTTTTCTTGTAGATACAAGTAAAAAATGAAAAAAATGCTTAAATGAGAGAAAAATGAGCAAATTTGGAGTAAAAAGGTGAAAATTTGTGCAAAAGAGTTTTGTCACCTAAGCAGCAAATCGGTCGCTTAAGCATCGGTTAAACATAGAAGGCCACACCTAAGCGCCGAGACTCCGCACTTAAGCGCCAGTGGCAGTTACTAGACGAGTAAAATCGGTATTCACAAATTTCAAAGAGGTTTTTGAGGCACCCATTGGCTTAATAGGTGGTTGTAACCACCATGAATGAAAATTATCATGAAATGATGCATCTCTTGGGCAAATACATCGAATCAAGACACATTTTGAAGAGATCCCAAGGCACCTCTTGGAAAACTATAAAAGAAAGTAGGGAGGACTTTGAAAAGCGTCCTGAAAATATTGGCAAGTTTTTGAAAGTTCTTCTCTAGGGAGTTAGTTCAGAGAGATTTTCATGAAATACTTTTTATTTAATTTATCCTTTTTATTATTCTGTTTTGAGTGATTGAAAAAGAGAAGAGATTTAAAGGAACTCCAAGTGTTTGGTGGAGGACTTGAGATAAGTTTTTATCTTTTTGTTTTAGACTACTATTGGTTTTAATTGAGACTTATTTTTGGTTTGACAATGATTTCTTCTTTTAAACTGAAGTGTGATTTGGTTTTGTCCTTGGATTCTAAGTAGTTTTCTTTATCTTTCTTCTTTAAATGATAAGTAATTAAGTTTTGGATGGAAGTGGTGGAGAGTATGGATCTTTAATGTTGGAAGAAGTTGTGATGATTTAAATCCATACACTTCATTTACTTCTTGATTTGGCCAATCTACATGTTAAAATTTGTTGTGAGAACATGTAGAACCGGGCTGGTATTATCTTAAACAACAATTGGAAAGATTCACATGAGGTTGTATAAATGAGAATGTAGTTCATATGGTTGAGTGCAAATAAATAGGGAAGTATTCATTGATGGGTGTAGAGTTAGAGGACTCTAAAGTGACAAGTTAACGCCCCCAACTTGGTTTATTGTTTTAGGTTCTGATAGGAGAATGTTAGCCCCCAGGTGGAGGGAATCGAGGGAACTCTAGAGTGAGAGCTAGTATATTTCCTGCCTAGACAGTCTTCAAAACTATTCAAACTTTAAATTAGTCAATGTTCTTTATAGCATCTTTAGTAAGGGTAAAGAATATTATTGCTCCTATTTGGCACAACACAATTTGCATACTTCCACAATAGAATTCCTATACTTATTATTGATTCATGATAATAAGAAAGATATCTTTATATTAAGTACTTTTCTTCTACAAAAAGTTTAGTTATCTTTTTAAGTTGTTACTGTTTCTTTAAAATATCAAAAATACCAAAAATATTTAAATTTTAAATTCCTACTAAAATAATTTTTAGTTTAAGTAATTATCTTTTTAAAAATAGAAAAACTTTTTGAAAATTGCATATTGCTTAATCTTCCCTGTCGGTTTGATATTCAGGTCTTAATCAAAAAGTCCTATATTACTTGATAACGATACGTTTATTTGTGTAGTATCCCAATATAAATATATATAAGTTAAAAAGTTAAATTCTTATTTTTCTTCAGGATCAAGTTTTTAGTTTTGTTGCAAAATAAGGAAATATAAGTGAAAATACCTTCAGAGCTATTGTTATACTGTGCATAAGCATTAGGATTGGGGATCAATGTCCATGTCATTGAAACCAGAGCAGCTACATCTGCGCGCGAGGCTCAACCTCTCATTAAAGAGAACACCATAGATGAGCTACGTAGGGTTATTCTCCTAAGGGATGAGCAAGTCAATCAACTGGAGAAAAGGATAGAAGAGATGGTCGTAGCCATGATCTTCATGGCCACCAATCAAGGGCAATCACAAGCACCGCAACTAGCATCTCTAGATGTCAACAAATAGGAGATAATACACATTACAGAAGAAGGAAGAGAAGTTGTCTCGGTAAACATATATGAGCAACAAAAGAAGGATTCTTCAACGGCTGCCATGCCAGATAATGAATTTAAGCAAATGGTCGAACAAGTTTGGGAGGCCTTAACTCAATACAATGGTGGTGCATTAATTTTAAAAGGTAGACCTTACCCAGAAGAATTCGATGTCATACCCTTCCCGAAGGAATAGATGTTTGAAAAGAAACCAGAAAAAGCTATTTTAAAATATTTGATGGGACTGGAAATCCCAGAAAACATATATCACACTTCCGAGCCAGTTGTGGCAGCACAAGGAATAGTGAAGCTATACTCTTCCAATAGTTCATCAACACCTTGTCAGGGGTCGCCTTCGATTGGTATGTCGATTTACCCAATGGATCAATGAAAACCTTTGTGAAATTGGAACAACTATTTGTGAAATGATTTGCCAGAGTGCAACACCATGTTTCTATAGGAGAGCTCATGATGGAAAGGCAAAAGCCCAATGAGACTTTGTGGACTACATTTTGAGGTGGGGAAACCTTAGCATGAAATGTGAACCTCAGCTACAGGAACATCATGCAATTGAGATCTTACTCTCATTCACAGGCCAGTAGCTTTCATGCTCAAGGGACCACCATCAAATCCTTTAAGAAGCTACTCAGTAAAGCCAGCAATCTTCAAGAAGAAATCAAACATATGGATTCACACGAGTAGTCCAAGGCAACTAGAGTGTTTGAAAAGAAACCAGGAACAGTAGTGACTGCCAAAAAAGGAAAATAGCCAAAGAAAATATATGCAAAAAATACTCGTCAATCTTCATCACAGCAGGCTCAGAAACAAAATAGCTAGACCAATCAACAACAACCCCAAGAGGGTCATCTTAGAATAAGAGAATATTTCTGGAAGAACAACAGAAAAATTTGTATTCTTTTAAAGATGAAGTTGTATCCAAAATGCTCAGAAGTCTGATGAAGAAGCATGAGTTTAGACTACCAGAGCCAAAGAATCCCGAGGAAGTTGACAAGAAAGATCAACCAAATTATTGCATGTATCACTGATTACTGGGACACACTATAGAATAATGTTTCATCTTTAAGGATTGGTTTGAGAAGAACTAAAGAAGGGAATACAATAATCCCGAAAGAATATTTAAAAGAACTTGAAAAAGGTTCCATAAATATGATTACAACTCAGTTGATTTCTCCGATTGATCCATATACCGGAGAAGAGGGATGGAGTACGACTTAGAACAAACTCAAGAGGGTCCTAAATCAAATCCAGAATTCATCATGCAATCTTCCACATACACTGGAAAAGATGGATCAAGTGAGTTATAGAGAAAATCATCTAAGAAAATATTGAACCAAATCCAAAACACGTCAAAACAAACTTCCGTTTAGAGTATTCAACCTATCAATTTTGAGATGAAGATTTCACCACAAGAATCGTCATTTTCAAAGACAAAGAGAAAAAAGAATGTCATCATGAAGATTGATAGTACAGAGGGTAGGATAGGGGTTTCCTCTGCTAGTATGGTTCTCTCGGATTCAGGGAAGAAAATCCTCGAACTCTTGACTTTGTATGATTATCTTTTTGCCCGTCAAGGGTCTTATGAATATAATGATCATGATTTCAGCTACGTTTTAAATGTTTCTAGTGATGACGTAATCGATTATAACCAATCTAACTTTGATCTCAATTCTTGAAATGATCCTCAAATCATACTTGAGTCTGATGAACTCATTAAAAATACTTAAGAAGACATTAATAATAACAGCTATGACAGCACCGGAAGTGAGGAGCCAATCCTCGAGCACCATGGTACACTGCTTGCCATCAACTTAAATCTTTCTGACAAAGAAGAAATTACAGAAATAAACTTGAGGAGCAGGAAAGTGTTACCCCCGAGAACAGCTCCAGTGGATAAAGGAAAATAAATAGTAACTCGAGAAGAACTACCTCTACCTCCACCAGTGGAAGAAACACATAACCAAGAGAAAATTGGAGGACCATACAATGTTGATTACAAAGTGCTAGCTCATCTTAGGAAATTGCCATCCCGATTAAGCATCTACGATGCTCTAATCTTACTAAAGGAGATGAGAGAGTCTCTGGTTACAGCTTTGCTTGACCCAGAGATTTGCTTAGCCCAGTTGGCCAACACATCCTGAGATGAAGTTTGCTTGTTGAAAGAACAGACTGGGGTGTCCTTCACCAATGAAGATTTGTAGCTTGGTACTGCTGACCACTCTACATCTCCGTTAACATCAACAGATTTGTATTGTCCAGAGCTTTAGTAGATCTTGGAGCATCACTCAACTTGATGAGTCTACGAAGATTGGCCTATTTGGACATCAAAACTCAAGAGCTTACAACCAGTAAAATGATGCTAAGAAGATTCAACCAAAAGGGAGAAAGAGCCCTTGGATCCATTAAATTATTTATGAAGGTTGGAGAACTAGCAACAACCGCCATATTTCATATCTTCAACGCCAAGACCTCTTTCACACTCTACTTGGTTGATCGTGGATTCATGTACACAAGATGGTTCCATCGTATCTACACCACTGCATCAAGTACTACAAAGAAGGACAACAACATTGCATCAAAGGAGATCTACAACCGTTTTCAGTTCATGAAGTTGGCATTCATGAAGATGCTGCATACTACGTGCCTCCAAAGAAAACTGTCTTCTCTCGCAAAATTACAATAAATAAAAGTAAAGATCCTGAAGAAGTACAATGGCAGGGCCATTCAACTCTGCTTCAGCAAGCTTCCACTACTCTCTTACAACAAATTGGTGGAGGTTCTTTTAGTTCACGCACTTGAGTTAAAGGTCGGGGACGTGGACGAGCAAGAACCAACTTAATAGTTGAACAAACTATGGCAACCATCAACATCGGTGATGAAGACAGTTTCAAAGAAGAAATAATGATGACAAAATAGAAGAAACCTCAGTAAAAGATATCTTTAGAAGATGCAGAGAAAGGTGAATGTGAGATGATGAATGATAGGATAAACCACTATGTGAATAATATGACTCTTCCTCCGATCCTCCCTCAAAAAGTCCAGAATTTAGAGGTCAGGAAGTCCGTAGTGCTGGTTCAAAGCCGATCAAATTTTATCATGCTTCTGCCTCTACTAATATTTAAAATCATGTAAATTTGGATGAGTATCCTAATGAATTAATGGAATAAGAACATTTGCCAAAATAAATGCCAAAAGATAAGTTACAACTTTTTGAAAAGTTATAGAGTGTTAAAAGTTAAACTCCCAACTAGAAAGAGGGTCTCAGATTTTATACAATCGGATCAGTCGATGATTCAGAATTTTGTATGGTTGTTACTAGTGAATCAGGAGAGGATTGCCTCGATATAGAGGATGACTCTACTGATCAACTAATAGAATATGCTCCGCCAGAATTTGAGGAGGAAATTAAATCAACGGTGGATGAGTTGAAAGAAATCAACCTCAGAACTGAAGAACAACCCCGACCTATATTTATAAGTTCTCTACTTAATGATGAAGAATCTCTACAGTTGAGCAAATTGTTAACAAAACTCAAAGAATGCTTTAGGTGGAGTTATGATGAAATTTCAGGACTGCCTGCACAAGTTGCAGTTCATAAACTAGGGGTAGATAAAAATATAGCCCCAATAAAACAAGCTCCAAGAAGAATGCACCTCGAAATAGAGCAACAAGTCATCGCCAAGGTAAATAAATTAATAGACGCTAACTTTATAAAAGAAGAGTAATACCCCACACGGTTAGCCAATATTGTACCTGTCAAGAAGAAAAATGGACAAATCTGTGTTTGCATCAACTTCAGAGATCTAAAAAAAGCATGCACGAAAGACAAGTTTCCACTACCAATACCAAAAAGGATGGTGGATATCGCTTCTACACATGAAATCTTCTCTTTCATGGACGGATCGTTGGGATACAACTAAATCAAGATGCCTCCAAAGAATGTGGCACTTACAGCCTTCAGGACCTCGATCGGAATTTTTCTGCTACATAGTGATGTCGTTTTGGTTAAAGAACGCTGGAGAAACATATCAACGTGCAATGATGAAATTTCTTTACTACCTCATTCACAATCAAGTAGAATGCTACGTGGATGATTTGGTCATTAAAAGCAAATGAAAAATAGACCATTTATGCAATTTGAGGATCGTGTTTGAACGGTTACAACGATATGACCTTAAAATGAATCCCTTAAAGTGCACCTTCGACGTTACCTCGGAGAAGTTTCTATGATTCATTGTCCATCATTGAGGAATTGTGATCGACGCAGATAAGATTAGAATTATCTTGGAAATGCCTCCTCCTAAAACCTTAAAACAACTACATTCCTTCCAGGGGAAGTTGGCATATTTGAGACGCTTTATTTCTAATCTCTCGAGTAGGTGTCAGCCCTTCTCGACATAAATTAAAAATGATGTCAAATTCATTTAGGAAGATAAATGTCAGCGGGCCTTTGAGGACGTTAAACAATATTTAATAAAACCTCCTGTTTTGGCAGCCCCTATCCCAGGGAAACCTTTGATACTTTATACTGAGGCCCTGGATGACTCTCTTGGAGCCTTCTTAGCCCAAGTCAATGATGAGGGTAAAGAAAATGCACTCTATTACTTGAGTTGTCGCCTGATATAGACGGAAGTAAGGTATCCACCTATTGAGAAGCATTGTCTGGCATTAATTTTCGCTACCCAAAAGCTTAGACAGTACATGCTCTCTCATAAGATTACCCTAATTTCAAAAGTTAACCCATTGCAATATTTGATAACCCGACCAACACTCTCCAAATGTCTTGCAAGATGGTCGATGATCTTCTTGCAATTTGATATAACTTTTGTTCCCCTCCATGCTATCAAGGGATAAATTCTAGCAGACTTTCTCACTGCACACCCACTGCTAGCTGGGTTTCCTCCCAACGATGAACTACCATATGAGCAAGTGTTACAAATGAAATTCTCCAGTGCGCAATGCTGGGAGATATACTTTGATGGTGCTTCATCAGCCAGAAAAGATAAAGGATCAGCAGAGTCATATCAGGCAAAGTAGGGATTGGTTTGATCTTTATCACACCAGATAAGGGTATGTTGAGGTTCTCATACCACCTGATCGTGCACCAACAACGAAGCAGTATATGAAGCCTTAATCACCGGATTGGAGTTGGCAATCTCAATGAATATAACAAACGTTGTCATCTATGATGACTCTTATCTTATCATCCAACAACTCACTGAACAATACAAAATTCTAAAACCAAGGCTAGTAGAATATCACTGATATGCGATGAAGCTACTGGAGAAAATCCCTTACGTGACTTTCTATCAGATTCCTAGGGGAGATAATGCCCATGCCAACGCTCTAGCAAGACTAGCTAAATAACTGGCATGTACCCCAGATAATTCCATTGAAATCTCAGTACAAGAAAGACAAATTCTGTCTCAAATCAAAGTAAAAAATCTACACAAGCTCAAAGAAGAAGAAAAAATGATTGTAGTTGCTGATATCAACGAAGATTGACTGACACAAGCCATTAATAGAATATTTACATACTGAAAAGATGCCGGAAGATAAGTCCGAGGCACATCACATTACAAAAAAGTCTATGTGATATGCCTTGGTTAGTGATGTCCTCTATAGAAAATTGTTCGACCAGATGTGGCTACGATGCCTAAGCAAAGCTAAAGCCCGTAATATTGTCAAAGAAATACATGTCAGATTGTGTGGCACTCACAAGTCATGACCAAAAATGAAAATGAAGATCAAGAGACTTGTATATTATTCGCCAGCAATGATGTCCGACTGCATAGATACAGCCAGAAAATGTCACTAGTGCCAGGTGCATGGGATGGACTTGCACCAACCTCTGAATGTGCTACACTCAACCATTGTTTCATGGTCATTTGAGTGTTGGGTAACAAACATAATAGGTCTAATAGACCCTCCATCTTTTTAAGGATACGGGTTTATACTTGTTGCTACAGACTATTTCTTGAAATTGGCGGAGGTAGTGCCGTTATAACATGTTATGGTACAGCACGTCCTTTAGTAATTCAAAAGCAAAGACATTTACCCTTTCAGAATACCGCGAAGAATAATTTTTGACAATGGGACAACTCTTAAAAGCACAAAGATCAATAATTTCATAAAAAGACACGAGATAGATTGTAGATACTCTACAATTTACTATCCTAGATGGAACAGATTTGCTGAGGCCTTCAACAAGATGCTAGTACAGATTTTGAAGAAAATATTGGATGAAAAAAAAAGGGATTGGCAAAATAAATTTCTAGAAGCTTTGTGGGCCTAACGGACAACGTTCAGGACTCCTACTCAGTGTACACCCTACATGCTCGTGTACGGGTCCGAGACCGTGCTACCGTTAGAAATTTAGATGCCATCTTTCAGAGTTGATGTCGCCAACCAGCTCACAATAGAAGAAAGTACAAAGCTCAGGCTCAAGGAACTAGAGAGTCTTGAAGGAAAACAACTTGAAGCACAACAACATCTGAAACTTTATCAGGCAAACAAGGTACAAGCTCATGACAAATTAGTTTGCCCAAGGACATTTAAAGTTGGTGACTTTGTCCTCATGCTCAAAAGGCATATTCTTCCACACTGCAAGATAGGTGGAAAATTTGAGCCAACTTGGGAGGGACCATTTGTCATTGAAAAGGTCTACTAAAAGACCTATTCTTGCACGTCACAAGATAGGTGGAAAATTTGAGCCAACTTGGGAAGGACCATTTGTTATTGAAAAGGTCTACGTGCCGGAGGAGATTATCAACTCATCAATTCTCAAGGAGAAAGGCCTATGCTCCCAATAAATGGAAAAGAAGCCTACCAGTTAGTAGACTTCCCATGCTACCAATCAACGAATGATAATTGAAGGCATACTTCACAAGTTGATATTGCTTGCCTTCGCTTGATTTGATTGAAATTTTGATTGTTTTGGGGTTATCTATGTGGCCAAACGTCTGTGACCGGGTCCAAAATTTTTGTAACAAAATTAACCTCAACATAATAAAAAAAGAGTATTTTGAAAATGACACGCCACAATTTTCACTTTTCAAACTTAATATGCTACTAATTTAAATAAAATTCACACATAAATAAACAATCTCTTCACCAAAATAAACAAAAAATTCCTTTAATAAATACTTTATTTTGTTCTTGGTCACGCTAAGTTTCAACCCACTGACATTTTTCATGTCGTCTACAGAGAAATGTCAGGCCAGAGGCTGATCTTAACCCTTAAAGATGGTTGGAATCTTGCACTAAATGAAGAAATGGAGCCGCAAGGCGGCATTATAGATTTGACATGAAATTTAACCAAGTCGCCATGGATTACAAGGGGCCTTTAATGAATTTTGCCAGTGGACGGAAAAAGGAAGGGCTCACTACTAAGGGTGGACACCAAAGACAGTGCATCACTGAAAGAAAAGAACGTGATGGTACAATAGGACCATATGGAGGGGCCAAGTCGTTTACCATCCATGATAGCTATGACAACTGGGGGCCTAGTTGTTGCTGATAATGAAAGGATATCATTTGCTCGACTACAAAGAACACAGCGAAGAAACCCTAGCCAACGAAAATAGAGAGCTTTCTTACGAGAAGAGAAGAGATGTCAAAAAGAGGTAGACAACTTGCTCACTCCTATTCCTGAGGGACACATTTATGTCCCGGGCATGAAAGAGACCTCCTCCAGCCTGCCCGCTACGGATGAAGAGTCTAATCTTGTTATAAACCCAAAGATAGTACTAGCTTTAGTTGTTCTGTGTACGGGTTGCCCTACCTGCAATGCCAAAATACCTGCATGAGCGTCAGCTACAGGGGCATTCGTGGAGTGTCCGGACTACAATGTCCTTCATCTACAACACTACTGCACATTGAAGGAATATGCATCTACCGATGATGGATCTCAGACTACTTATTACTTAATAGAGGCAGAGCCATATGTCCAAATGGATGCAGAGTCGTATGTTCTGAGGGGTACATAACCAAACGTTCTGTCAGACGTAAAATCATACATTCTGGTAGAGCAAAGATAGCTCCAGCTTAGGTTCTAGCTTATATTCAAATGAGGGAATACCCATGACAACTGCCGACTCCCAATACGGTGGAATATTATAAAATGAGCAAAGTACATAAAAGAGACTTTGAATTCTATGATGAAGTATAGGGAAAATTCATCAACATACTGGAGGGTTTAGAACTGTATACCAGAGTCTTTTCAGAGACTAAAAAATAGAGTGTTCTTGACTAAATTTTTGACCTAAGGGTCAGAAGTTGAGCAAGTTTACTTATGGAAATGACCTATTCTGAGCCGAGGAAATAGTTGATGGAAAAGGGAGGATTACTATCTAGTGTGGCTGCTGCTACAACTTCACAAATGATAGATAAGGGAATCCTCCTAATATCCTTAGACATGATCAAGTAGATCCACTACCACCAATGATAAAGTGGATGATCAAAAGAATGGTCAGATAGAGTATTTTGCACGCTACTTTCATTCCAAATTGTTGTATTATCAACATCTACGATGAGGGTGATTGCATTCCTCCTCACATTGATAACCATGACTTTGTAAGGCCTTTTTGTACGGTCTCATTAATGAGTAAAAGTTACATCTTATTTGGGAAAGATATTGACATAGTCGGCCCCGGTGAGTTTAGAGACTCTATGGAGATTCCCCTACCAGTTGGCTTAGTGCTTGTTCTTAAAGGCAGCGGTGCAGACATTACCAAGCATTTCATTCTAGAAGTGTGACACCGCAGGGTGTCTATAACCTTCCAACGGATGGACGACAGCAAAATGCCGCACGGATTTCAGCCAGATCCAGAACTGGAGGAACTACTACCTTACGAGCTATGAGAGGGTTGCACCTTTGAGCACATGGGATCTCTTGTCCTGAAGCGTGGCTTAGAAGGTCAGCTCGATCAGGAGCTCGTCACAGTAGGAATATACACGTAGAGGATTCCTTTCTACTTTACTACATTACAGCAATGTGATATGTACCAGAGATGCTCAACCTATAATGTGTACTTGGTATGAGATATTTTGGATATAATTTGATGCATTTTGCATATTGAACTTTTTGAGGCGTCGGCCTACACTTGATCTGTAACATTTTGTTGGAACAGATTAATGAAGTTTTGTTCAAAAATGTGTCTTTTTGTCAATTGCCTTTTGTGCGTTGGATGGAAGCCACGAACCACATGTTGGTTCAAAATTACTATCAACAAAGAACAAAACAACAAACAAAAATTTAACGATAATAAAATTTAAACAAAAATAACTAATAAACAAACAACAAAACAACTCTCTTTTGAAAAATCAACCAACTAAAATCAAATTTTAAAAACATATTTTGAAAATATAATGTGATAAAAACAACAAGAAAAAAAAATAAATTTGTTGCGTGGATTCTCTCGATTTCGAGGTCTCTTACTCTTTGCTCATGCAGCACAACTATCTTTGTCTGCATTAATTCTCTTAACATCCTTGTGAAATTTCACGTTCTGCACAAAACCTCACAAAAATTCTACAAATCTTCTTCAACAATGTCAACCTTTGTACATGACATATATCTTTGGATTCAACACCATCAATTCTCATTTTCAAATTAGTCCCTAATTTCTGATTCACCCTTTGAGGTCGGTCCGTACCTTTCGACGCTCTCTTTTGAGATCGATCCTTACCTTTCAATTCTCATTTTTGAATAAGTCCTTAATTTTTTTATTCACTACTTTTGAGGTCGGTCCTTACCTTCTGACGCTCTCGTTTAAGATTGATCCTTACCTTTCAATTCTCATTTTTGAATCAGCCCCTAATTTCTGATTCACTACTTTTGAGGTCAGTCCTTACCTTCTAACACTCTCTTTTTAGATTGATCCCTACCTTTCAATTCCCATTTTGAATCAGTCCCTAATTTTTTATTCACCCTTTTAAGGTCGGTCCCTACCATCTGATGCTCTCTTTTGAGATTGATCTTTATCTTTCAATTCTCATTTTTGAATCACCCCCTAATTTCTGATTTACTACTTTTAAGGTCAGTCCTACCTTCCAACGCTCACTTTCAAGCTTGTTCCTTACCTTTCAATTCTCATTTTTGAATTAGCCCCTAATTTCTGATTCACTACTTTTGGGGTCGGTCTTTACCTTCTGACGCTCTCTTTTGTGATTTATCCTTACCTTGCAATTCTCATTTTTGAATCAGCACCTAATTTCTGATTCACTACTTTTAAGGTCGGTCCTTACCTTCTGGCTTTCTCTTTCTAGACTGATCCCTACTTTTCAATTCTCATTTTTAAATCAATCCCTAATTTCTGATTAACCTTTTGAGGTCGGTCCTTACCTTATGACGCTCTCTTTTGAGATTGATTACGACCTTTAAATTCTTATTTTTGAATTACTCCTTAACTTCTGATTCACCTTTTTGAGGTCGGTCCCTATCTTCCGACGCTCTCTTTTGAGATTGATCGCTACCTTTCAATTCTCATTTTCAAATCAGTCCTTAACTACTGATTCACCTTTTTGAGGTCGGTCCTTACCTTCCAACGCTCTCTTTTAAGATTGATCCTTACCTTTCAGTTCTCATTTTTGAATCAGTCCTTAATTTCTAATTCACTACTTCTGAGGTCGGTCCTTACCTTCTGACGCTCTCTTTTGGGATTGATCCTGACCTTTCAATTATCATTTTAAAATCATCCCCTAATTTCTTATTCACTACTTTTGAGGTCGGTCCTTACCTTTCGATGCTCTCTTTTTGGATTTATCCCTACCTTTCAATTCTCATTTTTAAATAAGTCCCTAATTTCTGATTCACATTTTTTACGTCAATCATTACCTTCTGGTGCTCTCTTTTAAGATTGATTACTTCCCTTTCACTTCTCAACTTTGAATCAGCCCTTAAGTTCTGATTCACCTTTTTGAGGTTGGTCCCTACCTTCCGACGCTCTCTTTTGAGATTGATCACTACCTTTCAATTCTCATTTTCGAATCAGTCCTTCACTTTTGATTCACCTTTTTGTGGTCGGTCCTTACCTTCCGACGCTCTCTTTTGAGATTGATCCTTACCTTTCAATTCTCATTTTCAAATCAGTCCTTAATTTCTAATTCACTACTTTTGAGGTCAGTCCTTACCTTCCGACGCTCTCTTTCGAGATTGATCCTGACCTTTCAATGGTCATTTTTAAATCAACCCCTAATTTCTTATTCACTACTTTTGAGGTCGATCCTCACCTTCTGACGCTCTCTTTTAAGATTGATCCCTTTCTTTCAATTCTCATTTTTGAATTAGTCTCTAATTTCTGATTCATATTTTTTAGGTCGGTCATTACCTTCTGACACTCTCTTTGGAGATTGATCACTACCCTTCACTTCTCATTTTTGAATCAGCCCTTAAGTTCTGATTCACCTTTTTGAGGTCGGTCCCTACCTTCCCACACTATTTTTTGAGATTGATCACTGCATTTCAATTTTGATTTTTGAATCAATCCTTGACTTCTGATTCACCTTTTTGAAGTTGGTCCTTACCTTCCGACGCTCTCTTTTGAGATTGATCCTTACCTTTCAATTCTCATTTTTGAATCAACCCCTAATTTCTGATTCACTACTTTTAAGGTCAGTCCTTACTTTTTGACGCTCTCTTTTAAGATTGATCCCTCCCTACCTTCCAATTCTCATTTTTGAATCAATCCCTAATTTCTAATTCACCTTTTTGAGTTCGGTCCCTACCTTCCGACACTCTCTTTTGAGATTGATCCTTACCTTTCTATTCTCATTTTTTAATCAGCCCCTAATATCTGATTCACTACTTTTGAGGTCGGTCCTTACCTTCCGACACTCTCATTCGAGATTGATCCTTCCCTTTCAATTCTCATTTTTGAATCAGCCCCTAATTTCTAATTCATTACTTTTGGGTTCGATCGTTATCTTCTGACGCTCTCTTTTGAGATTGATCCCTACCTTTCAATTCTCATTTTTTAATCAGTCCCTAATTTCTAATTCACCCTTTTGAGGTCGGCCCTTACCTTCCGACGCTCTCTTTTGAGATTGATCACTACCTTTCAATTCCCATTTTTGAATAAGTCCTTAACTTTTGATTTACCTTTTTGAGGTCGGCCCCTACCTTCTGAGGATCTCTTTTGAGATTGATCTCTACCTTTCAATTCTGATTTTTGAATCAGTCCTTAACTTCTAATTCACCTTTTTGAGGTCGATCTTTACCTTCTAACGCTCTCTTTTGAGATCGATCATTAACTTTCAATTCTCATTTTAGAATTAGTCTTTAACCTCTGATTCACCCTTTTGAGGTCGGTCTCTACCTTCTGACGCTATCTCTTATGATTGATCCTTAACTTTTAATCCTTATCTTAGGATCAGTCCTTAACTTCTGATTCCTCTCTTTTCATGATTGGTCATTAACTTTTTACCCTCTTCTAAAATTAATACTTAAATATCAAATCTCACCCCGATGTCAGCACTTACATATTGATTCCCATCTTCTATAAATTCCTGAAATCTCATAACTCAAAATCCACTCTCCAATCCCCAGCGAGAGTCCCTACTTCTTGACTTTGATCAAATATTCACATGTTATATTCCCTAGCAAAAGCAAATAGCACACACAATCCCACACCCCTTCTATGTCTCTTCGCTTTGGAGCTTGTGTTGGTTTTGTTGATCTCGTCGGTCAACGACAATACGCAAGGTTTGCTTGCCCAGCACACCACACCTATTGGGGGTCCATTTATTGACCTCATTTTTGGTTGAGGTCTAGTGTTCCTCTTTAGTAGCCTAAGGTCTAGCCATAGGACTTTCTGTTGACTATTCCTTGAAAACTAGAAAAGAACTCACCATTTAAAATTCTAAACTCCTCTTTACTTAACTTGAAGTTCTACATATTGGTCTTAACCTGTAGCACTTAGTAGGTGGGGTCACATGGGGGAGCTCAAGAAGAGTTTCTATAGGACTGTTGTAGCTTAGGGTTGGTCCTGGGTGTTGGTTTAGAGCTAAGACACTCATCAACAATCACCTCACTCATAACTACTCACAAGCACAAACTAAAATTTCTTGACTTTGGTCCCTTGATACTTTTGAGAAACTCATGTAGATGGTCCCCTAAACCCACTAGCCCTAGACTAGGGTTTAGCTAAGACCAGTACATAGAGGACCCAAAATGGGGTTTTCATTGGTTCATGGCCTTTTTATGGTGGTTGGCACCCTAACTCTACCAAAATGCCCAACTTAGCATTTTGCCCTTAAGCTCCCCTAAATTACCTATATACCCTTGGGACCTTAAATTTGACCAAAATTCCCAAATTTATCCAAAATACTCAAATTTGTTTAAAAATCATTTCAAACCTTTGAAAACACCCAAATTATCCAAAATAACCAAAAGAAATGCCAAATTACCAAAATGCCACTCCATAGCCCAAAATTCTAAAAATTCCAAAAAATCCCAAAAATTTCCAAAATATTCCAAATATTCCCAATTTCACTTTTCTAAACTACCACATGACCCAATTTGGCCATTTTGACCATTTTGACCAAAACCCCAATCTCCTCAAATCCACTTAAAATGTCCATCAAATTGGTCTCAATTTCCCTCAATTTCAATCCTAAACTCAAATTCACATTTCATATGACCAATATAAAACAAATCCAAGCTCAATTAGCCCATGCTTTGAGCTCAATTTTGATCCAAATCAAAAGCCCCAATTTTGGCCACATGACCTAATCTCACCCAATTAAACTCACTGCCCACTCAATTTGTCATAATTCATGTTGTAAACTCTTCATAACATTCCTAAAAATCAAACTTGATCTTCAATTGGCCTTGGTGAAGCCTTAATTTCATTTAATTTCAACCCAAATCCAAAAATCTCCAAATTTACCCCAAATTGGCCATGTCTCAAAATTCCACCAAATTGATTACCTTAGCCCCAAAATTTCCATTTCATTACTTCATGAAAAATCTTTATAACATCTCCCTTGATCATTTAGACCATTCAATTAAGCTAAATTCCAAGCCTATCCCAATCTAAACCCAATTCTAGCCCAATATGCCCCCATTGGTTCCCATTGTGGAAGCTCAATTTTGAGCTCAAACTTCTGCAAATAACCAGGACAGAGCTCACCACACCTTTACAGTCCATCAAACTCAAATTAAATTCACCCACACCTTCAACATGGTGAAAGGAGAAGCCCCATCAAATCCCCCTTCCATAGAGACACTAGCATAGCTCTAGACCAACACCTGAAATCGAGCTTGGTCGAATTCATACCTAGACCTCTCACCACAGCAAGAGGCTTAATCTCTAGCCTCCTTGGACCTCCATAAAGATTTCGAGCACCTCTGATTGAAGCTTCCCTTCTCAGAGCAAAGGTTTTGAACTTCTCCTCCCGATCCTATTTTGATACTCCATTTGATTAGGCTTAATTTGATTTCATGATTACTGTATGGATGTGTTCGTCTCACTTAGATGAGTCCATAGGATCACCCCATGAGAGTTGGTTGAGTCTAGGGGGAGATCTTAGGGTTTTAGTGTGGACTGTTCTCGGGTTAACCTATTTGGGGACAATGACGTGGAGTCGTTCGATCCCGTGTTTATCTCATCAGCAGACAAGATGAAGCTGGACAGCGCTTTTGTTCATAAGGCACGGGCCAAGTCCATGGCTACATGGATGGTGGCACCCAACCAGAGTGCACTCTGCATGTTTTCTGAGCCGCCTAGGATCTAGTCTGCTCCGTGTTACCGATTTTTTTTTGTAATCGACAAATACAAGAATTTGATGACGCTACTAGAAGATTTAATTTCCAACAACAGTGTCCAAAGACTTGATCGTGACTTTATAGATGTGTCTGAATTGGTTAAGATGTATATTTATAATATTCAATAATTTTAAAGTTGAATTTGTCAACGTAAGTATATGTATCGCTCAAGTAATATAGGGCTCTAATGGAGTCCTGGATATCGATCACACAGGGAGTTGTTTATAATTACGGACTAAGACTTCAAAAAAGCAAGACTTTAATCACAACAACGACGTTCAATATGCTTATCTGTCACAAATAGGCAATTGAAATAAATAGATAATTTTAATAATTAATCAGTAATTAATGATAGAAAGTAGGGTGTGATTGTGATATTCAATATATAAGAAAGCATCCTTCTCCTTGTCAAGAAATTATAGTGAATGGAGGTTTAATTTGTGATATTCAATATCTAAGAAAGCATCCTTCTCCTTGTCAAGAAATTATATTGAATGGATTGAGGTTTTTAATGTGATATTCAATATATAAGAAAACATCCTTCTCCTTGTCAAGAAATTATAGTGAATGGACTGTGATATTCAATATATAAGAAATCATCCTTCTCCTTGTCAAGAAATTATAGTGAATGGATAAGTGAATTAGTTCAAATGTATATTGTGTCAAATAGGAGCATACCTATTCTTTACCCTTGGGTCCAGGCATAAAGAACATTGTTATTGTGCCAAATAGGAGCATACATATCATTTACCCTTTGGTCCAGGCATAAAGAACATTAACTAATCCTATGCTTGGTTACTGATTCTGCAACTAGGCTGGGAGGATACCAGCTCTCACTTCAAAGTTCCCACGTTCCCCTCACCTGAGAGCTAACATCTACACATCGGCACCCAAACGATAGGACCAAATTGGGGATTTTAGTCTTTCACTCTAAAATCTCCAATTCTTTGCCCGATAATAATATTTCCCTATTTATTTGCACCCAACTCCTTGACCTCACTGAATCTTGGATGTAACCTTTCACTTTAGTTGTAAAACTCAACATATTTTAACAAATCAGTTGGCCAAATTGAAAGTAAATTAAGATCTAAGTGAAAAGATCATCACAATTTCTTAAATATTTTCATGGCTTCACCAATTCAAATCACCATGCAAATCTCAAGACAAGGAGAAAGACAGAGAAAACTACTCAGATCTCATGGGAAAAACACAAAAAATCTCAAGACAAGGAGAAAGACAAAGAAAACTACTCATATCTCATGGGGAAAACACAACAAACCTCGAGACAAGGAGAAAGACAAAGAAAACTACTCAGAACTCATGGAGAAAACACAACAAAACTCGAAATTCATATATAAAATCAAAGTCATACAAATTACAACAAGTAATTAACTTATCTTTAATTTCTCCCCAAGAACACTCCTTAAAGTTCCTCTGAATCTCTTCCTTTCTTTTCAGCACACAGAATTCCTTTTCGAAGTAGCAAGGAGGAAGAAATCTCTCACTTTCCCTCCACTCTTAAATTCCTCTTCAAAGCGGCAAGGAGGAAGAAATCTCTCACTTTCCCTCCACTCTTACAAACTTAAAGAGTTCCTCACAATATTGGAACCTTTCTAACCTCTATGAACTCTCTCTAGCACCTCCTAAAAGAATTTGAAGTAGCAAGGAGGAAGAAATCTCTCACTTTCCCTCCACTCTTACAATTTTAAAGAGTTCCTCACAATATTGGAACCTTTCTAACCTCTATGAACTCTCTCTAGCACCTCCTATTTCTCTTTGAAGTAGCAAGGAGGAAGAAATCTCTCACTTTCCCTCCACTCTTACAATCTCTCGAAAATTCTTCTTCAAAGCGGCAAGGAGGAAGAAATCTCTCACTTTCCCTCCACTCTTACAATCTCTCGAAGCAATTCCTTTTTGAAGTAGCAAGGAGGAAGAAATCTCTCACTTTCCCTCCACTCTTACAATCTCTCGAAAATTCCTTACGGAAAGGAGGAAGAAATCTCTCACTTTCCCTCCACTCTTACAATCTCTCAAAGAATTCCTCACAATGTTACACTCTAATGGTAACATCCAAGGCCTCTAGCACACTTTAAACTCCTTAGACTTTGATAGACTTTGCTAAACTTCTTCCATTTTCAGCCAAAATGTTCTTTTAAAGTTGTAGATAAGCTTTCCCAAGAGTTGCCTAAGCATCCCTTCAAAATTGGGCCTCATTCAAAGCTTGAGTAAGCATCACCGTCAATCTCACCGTCGGCAGCCTCGAGGGCGTTGTCGGCGGGCTTCTAGATAATTTTTGTTCGGTAGTCTCAGGAAAATCTCACCGTCATCGGTGTCGAGGGCGCCGTCGGTGGCCTAGTTCAAATCTTCACATTTTGGTCCTTTTTAATCCAAATCCGCTCCTTTTTGCATCTTTTTGCTCCAATGACCCTAATTCATCATTTCTGCAACAAAACATCAAAAATACCATTTTTTAAAGTGCAATATCATCGAAAACAGTATAAAATAGGTATGAAAATCTCAACATATTTTTCTTTGGTCAAAATCCCCCAAACTTAACTATTACTTGTCCTCAGGTAATTTTAGTACAATATAAAAGTTATGATCTAATGTAGTAAATTTTAAATTATAAATACTATAAGTTTGATTTAAATAAATATCATAGTGAGATTTTTAGAAAAAAATCAAGTAATTCAATTAATTCTGTAGCTACCAGATTGTCTAGTCATCAAGTTTAAGAGTTCTAGTCTTCTATTTATTTCAAAAATGACTATATGTTGAAATATTAAGTCACTTAGGATATTCATGAGATGGGAACTTCATGAGAACTCTACTAGTAAAAGATCTAATTCCATAAATATAAGTTCAGAAATGTATTTAAGTTTTCCCTTTAGGTAGGTCCAGTGAAGCCAATTTTTTATTAGGCATATCCTCAAGCTTCTCCTCACTTCCATACTTTTTCTTTCTTTTCTCTTTTTCTTCTTTTCATTTGGATTGTTTTCAATCCTATATATATTTTTCTTTTCTTTTCAGGGATTATTTTCAATCCTTTCTTTTTTTTCAAGTGAGGATTACTATATCTGGATAGCCTTTAATGATTTTGAACTTCACTTTTTTCCCTAAATTTGAAACTCAAAGAATTTCTTTACCTTATAAATATTTCATAGTTTTTACATCATTGAGCCCCAATCTTTTCTTCTCAAATGAATTTCCAGATTCTTAATACTTCAAAGTATAGTTTCTTTACTTTAAATAGTTAACTATAATCTTATTCTCTTATACTAAATATCTTAAGTTACAAAAATTAATTTTCATTAGAAAAATATTTCTTTAAATCTACTATAATATTTAAATAGTAACAAAAATATAGTTACTTGAATTAATTTCACTACATAAAATCATATAAATATTTTTCTTTGAAAATATTAAAATAAAGGACATCTAATAGTTAATTTTCTTCTCCCCCCCCCCCCAAACAAAAATTTT
>JXCR01148859.1:822776-843044 GCA_002079205.1 Phalaenopsis hybrid cultivar
TAGTAATATAAATCTACTAATCCTCAGACTCGGTACTCGATTCTCCTCTGAGATTGCCCATTGATTGCACATGAACAAAGAGGTTGTAGAAGGGTTGGAATGGAAATTCTTCAGTAGAATCCTCCTCAATTAATTTCATCCTCCTCAATAGTCGTATCAAACTATCTTCTAAATGTCCAGAATGTTGGAAATGTTCCTTCATCCTCCAGTCCAGATGATCGAAGAAATCATATGTATTATTAATTGCATTCATGAAATTTTGTACCTCATTTTCCAACTTCTTGATTCGACGCAGGATCACCAATGACTTATCAGGGACCAAGGGTTGAACTGGCAGTGAATTCTGAGATGATTGATCAACTATCATAGCCATGTCATTTTCATCTTCAAATGATGAGAATCTTTTAGTTGGATCCAAAGGCTTCTAAGGCAGTAGAACATTTTCCCAATTCTCATAGGACACTTGGAACTGACTGCAAAGTGAAAAAATTGTGGAGGGGTGTCCAANATTGTCTTAGCACGATTCACAAAAGAATTTCATGAAGATAAAAAAAACAAGTTTGGTCAAAGATGTGATGCAAAAATTCATGGGGCACATCAAATTCAATATATGAAATCCAATGCCTAACCAAGGCTACTCACAGAGAGTATACAGAGCTTGTTAAAGAGCAACCCCTCTTGGTAAGGTCTAATGAAAGTCCATTTGAGACTTAAAAAGCAAGTACGTATGAAAACCATTTGAGAGTTAAAAGAAAATACATATGCCTCAGATGATTTAGGAGTGAAAAAACCATTTGAGAGTCCCATTTTACCTTTATCAATTATTTTATTCACCTTTTTATTTATGATAAAAAATAACTTGTGAGGGCCTCATTTTTGAGTCTTCCTTGCGTCTCTGCTCCTCCCTTTCCTCTTCTCCCGTTCATCAGCTTCGTATATCGTTTGGATCTTTAATATTTGGTTGCATGAAGGGGTTACAAAGCATTAGAAATAGATTTAAAAACGAAGGATATGTTTCTTAGCTCATAGTTGCTCTACATATGAAGGAATTTTTTTTTTGTTCTATGCAGTATAGCAATACGAAAAAGGTTTTGGAAAATGTAGTAATTACTTTGATTTTCTTAGCAATACTATGTTGTATGAAATCTAAACTAAAGAACTGCATTTCTCTGTTCGATACATTGGGATGTTTTTCGGGTGCTATGTAGTCATTTCGTGATATGGCTAAAAAGCAAATACGTATGAAAATTCTACACGCAATGCTTTGAAATCTATATATATCAGTGGTCCTCATTCCAGTATCATTCCTCCCCAAAATTAAATTATACTCTATTCAAAATTATTCTCCACAATACTCTTCTTGTTTTCAGAATTGGCAGTGCTTTTTTTTAATTAAAAAGGTTATGTGATGCTTTCTTGAAAGGTTTTTCAATGTATATTAATGAAAAATAACTTTTTAGCTTTTGGATTATTTGTTTCTCTCGTGTTATGCTTCAAAATATGGAGAAATGCATTTCTGTAAAGTTTACCTATTGTTTAGCTAACTTGAAATGTTTCTGTGAAATGCTTCTTTAAAGTTTATATATTGTCACATTTGGTATTTCCCTATCACACCTATACAGTCAGTGTTTTGTCTTACAATAAATTCAGATATATGTAAAGTATGGTATACATTAATTTGTCTTTAAGTACATCATGTAAGTAGGATAGCTGGGAACCCTTTGCTTGGATGTGCTTTGCTTCAATTCCTAAATTAGCATATTTATAATGAAGAATAGTTAAATTTTATGGTGTTTGTGGTAGACATATATGAGCAATAATTAGATCATTGCATGACTTATTAGATTCTCTTTTGGTTAAGAACCAAATTGAAAATGTATGATGTATATCATACCATCAACTCTTCTCCAAATTGTGTCAATGATATTTCTCATGCCTTCACTTTATCATAGTAATATAATGACTAATAAGTCAAAAGAACTCAGAACATCGACACTTTGGGAGAAAAAAATTAAATTAATATTTTGTGATTGCCTGAAGAAAATTGAACTTGGTAATAGATCTACCACATATTTTAATATGGAATGGTGGAAAAATATTATTAAGTATTTCAAGGCAAGAACTGGCAGGGAATATAACAAACTGCAAATGAAAAATAAATAGGATCAGCCCAAAAAGGACTGTAAAATTTGGAAGCAATTAAAAAAGGATCAATGTGTTTGGTTTGGGACTGACCAAAGAAAAATATGTTAAGATTTTTGAACCTATTTTATACAAATATTAAACATATTTCCACTTTAAAAAAGGGTATTTTTTATGTTTTATTGCAGTTATGTTGAATTATGGTCATTGGAGCAAAAAGATACAAAAAGGAGTGAATTTGGAGCAAAAATGACAAAACATATGAAGATTTGAACTAGGGCGCCGACGGCGAGCTCAACGGCGCTGACGGCGGGTTTTTCTTGAGAGTCCAGAATCAAATATTCTAGAAGGCCGCCGACGGCACCATCGAGGACGCTGACGACGAGAACAGTGGTTCTCTTAACAGGTGCATTGAATGTGGACGATTTTTGAAGGGAAGCTTAGGTAACCCTTGGAAAACCCTTCTAC
Organism: Phalaenopsis hybrid cultivar; assembly: GCA_002079205.1. Taxonomy (NCBI): domain Eukaryota; kingdom Viridiplantae; phylum Streptophyta; class Magnoliopsida; order Asparagales; family Orchidaceae; genus Phalaenopsis; species Phalaenopsis hybrid cultivar. Next base: position 825,387 of record JXCR01148859.1, read on the forward strand.
AACTTTAAGAGAAACTTTTGGGCCGGGGAAAAAAAAGGAGAGCCCCGTGGTGGTGTTCACTAAGTTTTTGTTGTTTGTAGAGTGCACAGAGTTTAATTTAGGGCTAGTATTGTGAGGAATTCTTCGAGAGAATGTAAGAGTGGAGGGAAAGTGAGAGATTTCTTCCTCCTTGCCACTTCAAAGAAGAATTCTGTGTGTTGTAAAGAAAGGAAGAGATTCGGAGGAACTTCGAGGAGTTTGCTTGTGGAGGAATTAAAGATAAGTGGTATTTACTTATTGAAGTTTGTATGACTTTGTATTTATATATAAGTTCTAAGTTTTATCGTATCTTCTCCATGAGTTCTGAGTAGTTTTCTCAGTCTTTCTCATTGTCTTGAGATTTTGTGAAATGGTGATTTGAATTGGTTGAGCCATGAGAATGTAAATATACTTGTTAGGATCTTTTCACTTCAATCTTAAATTACTTTCAATCTGGCCAATTGATTTGTTAAAATATGTTCCGTGATGATCTTTTCACTTTGATCTTAATTTACTTTCAACATGGCCAATTGATTTGTTAAAATATGTTGCATTTTACAATTAAAGTGAAGATTACATCCAAGATTTAGGGAGGTCAAAGTCTTTGAAAGTTGGGTACAAATAAATAGTGAAATAAAATTTTCGGGCATAAAATTGGAGATTTTAGAGTGATAGACCAAAATCTTCAATTCGGTCCTATCGTTTGGGTGCTGAAGTGTAGATGTTTAGCCCTCAGGCGAGGGGAACGTGGGAGCTCCAAAGTGAGAGCCGGTATCCTTGCAGCCTAGCTGCAGATTAAGTAACCAAGTATAGGATTCGTCAATGTTCTTTATGCCTGAACCAAAGGGTAAAGAATGGGTATGCTCTTATTTGGCACGATACAACTCGAACTAATTCACTTTATCCATTCACTTTAATTTCTTGACAAGGAGGAGGATTCTTTCTTATATATTGAATTTCACATTAGAAACTTTATTAGTTGAATTAGTTAATTAAAAGTTTGTTACATATTTATTTCAATTGCCTATTAGTGAAAAATAAGCAATTTGAATTATATTGTTATGATTAAGCATTGATTTTCTAAATCTTAGTTCGTAGCCTCTAGTATTACCTCCTGTGGGATTGATATACAGGACTCCATTAGAGCCCTGTATTACTTGAGCGATACGTATACTTGTGTTGATAAGTGTGAACAATTATTGAATCATTTTATACACATTTTTATCACATCTATAACCGTTGTCAAGATTTTGGCGTCGTTGTTGGGGACTTAAATATTCTTGCAACAGTATCAAATTCTTATATTTTTAAGCATATATAAAGTTGTTGTCATGTTTTTGGCACCGTTGCTGTGTAAAAAAAAATCGTAATTAGAGTAACGGACAAATTATGACTATTAGAAAACTTTTACTTGAATTGTGACTTATTTTCTTATTTAGTTAACTATTTTTCTGTGTACTGATTTTAATTGTATGCGTAAATTTGGACCTGAAAATCTTATACCGTATGATTCAGAATTAGAACGCACTGTTAGGAGAATTAGAAAACTAAGAAAAGAACCTAGAAATCCTGACACANTATTTTGAAGAAAAAGATGAAGTTATTTTAGGCGAAATAGGAAATGAAGAATTAAATTATGTTCAAGAAAGATTTGAGATGTTGGATATTATAGAAAATGCTAATAAGAATCTTGTTCCGTCAATTATAAAACCACCTGAACAAGAGTTGAAAATATTGCCTAACCACTTAAAGTATGTGTTTTTGGGAAACTCATCTACATTACCTGCTATTATATTTTCAGAGTTAAATGATTTGCAAGAGCAAAGACTTTTGGATACATTAAAAAATTATATGAAAGCTTTTGGTTGGACCTTAGCTGATATTAAAGGAATCAGTCCCTCGTTCTGTATGCACAGAATTATATTGGATAAATAATATAAACCAAGAGTTGATTCACAAAGGAGATTAAACCCAATGATGAAAGAAGTAGTCAAGAAGAAAATTTTAAAATGGTTGGACACTGGAATTATATATCTTATTTTAAATAGTGCTTTGGTAAGTCCAATTCATTGTGTTCCTAAGAAAGGAGGAGTGATTGTTGAAGCAAAAGAGAATAATGAATTAATACCTATCAGACAAGTTACTCGGTGGTGTATTTGCATTGATTATAGAAAATTAAACACTGTCACTAGGAAAAATCACCTCTCTTTACCATTTTTAGACCAAATAGTAGATAGACTTGTTGGGCACAAATATTTTTATTTTTTAGATGGAGATACCAGCTACCATCAAATTTTTATTGCTCCTGAGGATTAAGAAAAGACAACATTTACTAGTCCTTTTGGAACTTTTTCTTTTCAAAGAATGCCTTTCAAATTATGTAATGCACCTACAACATTCCAAAGATGTACGATGTCTATATTTAGAAAGTTAATTGATGACGGATTAGAAGTGTTTATGGATGATTTCTCTGTATTTAGAACATCATTTGATGCATGCTTAAATTATCTTTAAAAAGTTTTGGAGTTATGCAAAAGAACTAATTTAGTTCTAAATTGGGAGAAATGTCAATTTATGATTGCAGGAGGAGATGTGTTAGGACATAAAATTTCAGAAAATTGTATGGAAGCAGACCCTACAAAAATTCAAGTTATATCTAAATTAACACCTTCTTCTAATGTAAGAGGGATTAGAAGTTTTCTTGGACATGTTGGTTTTTACAAGCGTTATATTAAATATTTTTCAAAAATTACTAAACCTTTATGCCAACTTTTAGAAATGGACAAGAAATTTGAATTTACTGAAAACTATTTAAATGTCTTTGAGTTATTAAAAGAAAAACTAATTACAACCCCTATTATAGTTTCACCTAACTAGGAGAAACTATTTGAACTGATGTGCAATGCTAGTGATTATGCTATTAGAGTTGTTCTTGGTCAAAGGTATGAAAAGATTTTTAAAGTTATTAAACCCTTAATGATGCTCAAATTAACTATACTGTTACTGAAAAAGAGTTACTGGCTATTGTGTATTCTTTTGACAAATTTAGATCTTATTAGTTGGGACTAAATGTGTTGTGCACACTGATCACTCTACTACTAAATATCTGATGCAAAAGAAGGATGTCAAACCAAGGTTAATAGATGGATACTTTTGATGTAAGAATTTGATTTTGTGGTTATTGATAGAAAGAGAACTGATAATCAAATTGCTAATCATTTGTCGAGATTAGAATATCATGATTTATCTGACACCGATAATGAGATTATAAACAGTTTCCCTGATGAACAACTTTATAATATTAATGAATGAAAAATATCATGGCATGCTGATATTCTTAATTATATTGTAAGTGATATTTTGTCACCTATGCTGACATTGCAACAACAAAAAAAATTCATTCATGATGCAAAAGCATATTTTTGGGATGAACCTAATTTATATAAACAATGTAAGGATCTTATTATGAGAAGATGTGTACCTTATGAAGAAATTGAACTAATCATCAAAAATGTCATGATTCTAAATTTGGAGGACATTTTGGGATTAATAAAACTGCTTATTAAATTTTACAAGTTGGATTCTATTGGCATACTCTCTTTAGAGATGTTTACATCTACATAAAAACTTGTGATCGATGCCAACGAGTAGGCAATATATCTAAAAGAAATGAAATACCTCTGAATTTCATGTTAGAAGTTGAGATCTTTGATTGGGGATTAGATTTCATGGGACCATTTATTCCTTCATCTGGGAACTTATACATATTAATTGTGGTAGGCTACATTTTAAAGTGGATTGAAGCACAAGCTTTACCTCGTTGTGACGCTAAAAGTGTTTCAAGATTTTTAATACGTTTCTATGGAACCATTTATTCCTTCATTTGAAAACTTATATATATTAATTGCAGTAGACTATGTTTCTAAGTGGGATTGAAGCACAAGAGAACTTATATATATTAATTGCAGTAGACTACGTTTCTAAGTGGATTGAAGCACAAGATTTACCCTCGGAACTTGTATATATTAATTGCAGTAGACTACGTCTCTAAGTGGATTGAAGCACAAGCTTTACCTCGCTGGTGGCGCTAAACCCTTCATATGGGAACTTATACATATTAGTTGCGGTAGACTATGTTTCAAAGTGGATTGAAGCACAAGATTTACCTCGTTGTGACGCTAAAAGTGTTCGAGATTTTTAATAAAAAATATTTTCACTAGATACGGAATGCCTAGAATGATTATCACTGACGGAGGTTAATGAAAAATATTTTACTAGATACGGAATGCCTAGGATGATTATTACTGATGGAGGATCCCATTAGATATGGAAATGCTTAGAATGATTATCACTAACAGAGGATCCCATTTTAGGAATAGATACATTCAGAGATTGACAAAAAATTTAATATTTTTCCTTTACCTTGCTGTAACGCTAAAAGTGTTTCAAGATTTTTAATGAAAAATATTTTCACTAGATACGGAATGCTGAGAGTGATTATAACTGACGGAGGATCCCATTTTAGGAATAAATACATTTAGAGATTCCCAAAAAATTTTAATATAATTCATATAATCTCTACTTCCTACCACCCTCAAATTGGTGGGTTAGTTGAAGTTTCTAATAGAGAGATTAAACAAATACTTAAGTTGACTATAAACCCTAATAGAGTAGATTGGTCTAATAGATTGGATACTGCATTATGGGCTTACAGGACTGCTTATAAAACTCCTATTGGAATGACTCCTTACAGGCTAATTTTTGGAAAGACTTTTCACTTACCAAAAGAGTTGAAGCATAAAGCATAGTGGGCTATTAAAGAATTCACTTATAATTTAAAAGATGCTGGTGAGAAGAGATTGTTACAAATGATTGAGTTAGAAGAATTAGGAAATGAATCTTATGACAACGACATAATTTATAAGGAAAAACTTAAGTTATGGTATGATCAGATGATTAACCAAAAGAACTTTGAACCAGGACAGAAGTTTTGCTTTACAATACAAGGCTGAAGTTATTCCCTGAGAAATTGAAATCTCATTGGTTAGGACCCTTTACTGTGACTCAAGTTTATACTTACGGAGCTATTGAAATTTAAGATCAAAGTACTGGAATAGATTTAAAGTAAAGGGACATAGATTAAAGCCGTATTTTGAGGGTAAAAGGCCAAAATTTAAAGAGATTTTAATGGTCAGTCAACCTAAGTAATACATGAATAGGTCGGGCTGATGACGTTAAACCAAGCGCTTTATGAGAGAAAACCCATAGTTATCTTTATTTTTATCATGATTATAGTGTTTTTATTTGAAATTATCGTTAGTTTGTGGTAGTATTGAACTCTACTGCTCATATTTACCCTTGAATCATCATAAAAATTGGATCCATATAAAAAATTAGAACGAATTCGGACCAGAGCGAAACTGTGAAATTTTTGCCTAAGACGTCGACGGTGGGCTAGACGCCACCAATAGTGGGTTTTTCCTAAGAGTCCAGGCAATTAATTCTAAAAGCTCGCCAACAATGTCATCCATGCCACCGACGAAAAGAACGGCAGGATGACAGTTTCTAGAGTTTGAAATTACAATTTTTGGCGATTTTAGGCGGGTGTTACTCCATATAAACTTCCAAATTCAATTCTTAAGTTTGTATTACCCCAAAAATGAATTGAAACTCCACCAAATTCATCCCTGTGGCTTCCAATTCCACTGAAAAACTTAGATTTTGAGTGTTTAACCAGAGAAAGTTCATTAGTTTTGAGGCACAACAAATCTTCAACAAAGTGCTGATAAAGAGGAGATTAATCAAAGAAAGAGGATTTATGAATCATGGATTGAACACCCCTTTGACAGCTATTGAAGAGATGATTGTGCGACGAAGATGGGAAGTGTTGTGCTACACTACAGCCATCGTAGTCATTTTTGTGGTGAAGGACTTTTATGCTAATTTGCATGGAATCAACAAGTGAGTCGTCTTTGTGTGAGGTAGATGGATAAATTTTACTCCTGCACAGATTAATAAGTTATAAATGTTCGAGAATGTTCTTGCCTGCCATTATTGCTACGTCGTCTGGACAAGAAACCTAATGAATAAGATCTACCAATATTTGACGTACGAGACTAAAGACTGGGAAATGAGAGAAAACGGGTATGTTAGTTTTTCTTCAACACTTCTAAACCTCATTTCTAAACACTGGCACTTCTTCATTTCTACAAAACTATTACTGACGATGAGGATCGGTAAAGTTACTAAGGAAAGTGCTATTCTGAATTACTGCATCCAAATGGGACTGTCGATTGATGTTGGATCGATAATTATGAAGTTTGTTTTGGGTCTGATCATTCATGGATCAACTTATGGGCTTGGACATCCTTCAACAATTTTATTACTTTGCAGTGAGTTCCAAGTATCTTATGAGAATTGGGAAAAAGTACTTCTACCTTGGAAGCCTTTAGCCCAACCGAGAAGTTCCCAGCCAATGAAGATGAGAATGATATGAATATTATTGTTGATCAATTGTCTCAGAATTCACTTCCTATTCAACCTTTAGTTCCAGACAAGACATTAGTGATCCTTTGCAGAATCAAGAAACTAGAGAAAGAGGAACAAAATGTTATGAATGCAATTAATAATATCTCTAATTTTTTCAATCATCTAGACTAGAGGATGAAAGAGTATTTTGATCACTCTGAACATATTGAAGGAAGTCTGATACAATTGATGAGGAAGATGGGATTGATAGAAGAGGACTCTATAGAAGAATTCTCATGCCGACCCTTCTATAACCTCTTCGTTCATGTTCAATCAATGGGTGATATCAAAGGAGAAACAAGCACAGAATTGGAAGAGTAGTAGATTTATCTTATCACCTGTATGTCTAAGTGTGTGATTTGATTTGAACTTATGTGTTTAGGCCACTTTCTAAATTTTCTTTTAGATCACAGTATAGTTGAGATTGAGCATAGGATGTTCGTTTTCAGCGTTTAGAGTATTGCGGCTTGGATTGCGACGCTGAATTGATGTATTGAGGTTGAGAAAATACTAAACTTATGTGTATCGTGTAACGTGTAATGTAACTCTTGGAATTTATATATAATTGTCAGGTTTTGTGTTGTGAATGTTTATTTGGGTTAGTACATGGCCGGTAACTTTATATATACTTTAAAATATAAGATAAATATGGACGTAATAAATATTCAATAATTGTAAAGTCACACTTATCAACAATAAGATAAATATGGATGTAATAAATATTCAATAATTGTAAAGTCACACTTATCAACGCAAGAATAAAGATGTATGTATAAAATATTCAATAATTGTAAAGTCACACTTATCAATGCAAGTATACGTATCACTCAAGTAATATAGGGCTCTAATGGAGTCTTAGATATCAATCCCACAGGGAGTAATACGTATCACTCAAGTAATATAGGGCTCTAATGGAGTCTTAGATATCAATCCCACAGGGAGTAATAATATCGCACAAGTAATATAGGGCTCTAATGGAGTACTAGATATCAATCCCACAGGGAGTGGTTTAGAACTAGCTCAAGTAATATAGGGCTCTAATGGAGTCCTAGATATCGATCCCACAGGAAGTGGTTTAGAAATCAAGTAATATAGGGCTCTAATGGAGTCCTAGATATCGATCCCACAGGGAGTAATATTAGAATTATGTATAAAATATTCAATAATTGTAAAGTCACACTTATCAACGCAAGTATATGTATCGCTCAAAAATATAGGGCTCAAATGGAATCCTAGATATCGATCCCACAGGGAGTGGTTTAGAACTGCAAACTAAGATTTTATAAAAGCAATACTTTAATCGCAACAACGAAGTTCAATTTTCTTATCTGTCACTAATAGGTAATTGAAATAAATATATAATTTTAATAACTAATAAATAACTAATGATATTAATGAGGGTTTAAATGTGATATTCAATATATAAGAAAGCATCCTTCTCCTTATCAAGAAACTATAGTGAATGGATAAGTGAATTGGTTCAAATTATATTGTGCCAAACAGGAGCATACCTATTCTTTACCCTTTGGTCTAGGCATAAAGAACATTGACTAATCCTACGCTTGTCTAGGCTCTCACTTCAGAGCTCCCACGTTCCCCTCGCCTGAGGGCTAACATCTACACTTCAGCACTGCTCTCACTTCGGAGCTCCCATGTTCCCCTCACCTGAGGGCTAACATCTACACATCAGCACCGACTCTCACTTCGGAGCTCCCACGTTCCCGCCTAAGGGCTAACATCTACACATCAGCACCCCGGATCTCACTTCGGAGCTCCCATGTTCCCCTCGCCTGAGGGCTAACATCTACACTTCAGCACCCATGATAGGATTGAATTGGGGATTTTAGTCTATCACTCTAAAATCTCCAATTCTAAGCCCGATAATTTTATTTCCCTATTTCAATTGAGGATTTTAGTCTGTCACTCTAAAATCTCCAATTCTACGCCCGATAATTTTATTTCCTAGGCTGGGAGGATACCGACTCTCACTTTGGAGCTTTCACGTTCCCCTCACTTGAGGGCTAACATCTACACATCAGCACCCAAACGATAGGACCGAATTAAGGATTTTAGTCTGTTAGTCTAAAATCTCCAATTCTATGCCCGATAATATTATTTCCCTATTTATTTGCACCCAACTTCCAAGGGCTTTGACCTCCCTGAATCTTGGATAAAATGTTCACTTTAGTTGTAAAACTCAACATATTTTAAAAGATTAATTGGCCAGATTCAAAGTAAATTAAGATCGAAGTGAAAAGATCATCACAATTTCTTGAACATTTTCATGGCTTCACCAATTCAAGTCTCCATCTCACAAATCTCGAGACAAGGAGAAAGATAGAGAAAACTACTCAGATCTCATGGGGAAAAAACAACAAAACTCAGAATTCATATATAAAGTCAAAGTCATACAAACAACAACAAGTAAATAACTTATCTCTAATTTTTCTTCAAGAACACTCCTCGAAGTTTCTCTGGATCTCTTCCTTTCTTTACAGCACATAAAATTCCTCTTCAAAGTAGCAAGGAGGAAGAAATCTCTCACTTTCTCTCCACTCTTACAATCTCTCAAAGAATTCTTCAAACTTTTTTGCACTCTAACAAACACTAATGGAACCTTTCTAACCTCTAGGAACTCTAGACTCTCTTCCAACCCCACTCAATTTTTGGCCAAAATCTTCTTTTTAAAGTTGTGGATGAGATTTTCCAAGAGTTGCCTAAGCATCCCTTGAAAAATTTGCCTTATCCAAAGCTTGAGTAGGCATAACTGCCGTGCTCGCCGTCGGCGGCCTCGATGGCTCTATCGGCGGACTTCTGGAGTATTTTGTCTTGCAGCCTCGAGAAAAATTTGTCTTCGGTACCGTCGATGAAACTGTCAGCGGCGTTGATGATGTCGTCGGCACCCTAGTTCAAATCTCCACATTTTGGTCCTTTCGCTCCAAATTCGCTCCTTTTTGCATCTTTTTGCTCCATTGACCCTAATTCATCATTCCTCTAACAAAATATCAAAAATCTCTTTTTTTAAAGTGCAATATCATTAAAAACTATATAAAATAGGTATGAAAATCTCAACATATTTTCCTTTGGTCAAAATCCCCAAAACTTAACTATTACTTGTCCTCAAGTAATTTCAGTACTATATAAAAGTTATGATCTACTGTGTAAAGATTTAATTCAGAAATACTATAAGTTAGAATTAAATAAATATCATAGTGATGTTTTCACAAAAAATTCAAGTAATTGGATTAACTCCATAGCCACAAGATTATCTAGTCATCAAGTTTAAGAGTTATAGTTTTTTATTCATTTCAAGAACGACTATATGTTGCAATATTAAGTCACTTAGAATATTCAAATGATATGAACTTCATGAGAACTCTACTAGTAAAAGATCTATTCTATAAATATTAGTTCAGGAATGTATTTAGGTTTTCCCTTTAGGTAGGTCTAGTGAAGCCAATTTTTTATTAGGCATATCCTTAACCTTCTCCTCACTTCCATGTTGTTTTTCTTTCTTTTCTCTTTTTCATTTGGATTTCTTTCAATCCTATATATTTTTTTTCTTTTGAGGGATTATTTTCAATCTTTTTCTTTTCCTTTTTCTAGTGAGGATTACTATATCTGGATAGCCTTTAATGATTTTGAACTTCACTTTTCTTTCCCTAAATTGAAACTCAAAGCATTCCTTTACCTTATAAATATTTCATAGCTTTCACATCATTGAATCCCAAGATTACTATATCTGGATAGCCTTTAATGATTTTGAACATCACCTTTCTTTCCCTAAATTTGACCAAAGCATTCCTTTACCTTATAAATATTTCATAGTTTTTACATCAATGAGCCCCAATCTTTTCTTCTCAAATGAATTTCCAGATTCTTAATACTTCAAAATATAGTTTCCTTTACTTTAAATAGTTAACTATAATCTTATTCTCCTATACTAAATATCTTAAGTTACAAAATTAATTTTCATTACAAAGATATTTCTTTAAGTCTATCATAACATTTAAATAGTTACAAAAATATAGTTACCTGAATTAAATTCGCTACATAAAATCATATAAATAATTTTTGAAAATATTGAAATAGAGGACATCTAATAGTTAATATCTACATAAAATCATATAAATAATTTTTGAAAATATTGAAATAGAAGACACTAATAGTTAATCTTTTTCTTCCTCCCCCAAACTTAAATTTTTCAATATGGAATGATACAGGTGGAAAGAAAAAATCTAAATATAAATCTCTTCCCCAAACTTAAATTTTTAAATATGAAATAATACAGGTGAAAATAAAAACTATAAATATAATTCATACCTCAGTATTTTATGCATTTTCATTATTCTAAAATTTTTACAGGCCTTCTTCAAATTTCTACTTCATCTTGTCTGTAGTATTAGGAGCTTTCTACACATATAATTCATTAGAGGAATTTCTAGGTAATGAAATTTTGAAATAAGTATAAAACTAAAACATTAAACAAACACAATATTTCCTAACTACAATACTAAATAAAACAATTACAATTAAAATGCAAAATAAAAATCACATTACATTCCAAAATACTACTCAACATCTATCACAAAACAATTACAATTAAAATGCGAAATAAAAATCACATTACATTACAAAATACTACTCAACAAAATTAAAATGTGAAAATAAAAATCACATTATATTACAATCCACAATACTACTCAACATTTATTAAACTACATATGCACATTTAACTATAACACTAACTTTATAACAAAAATTAAAATTATCCAAGTACACAAAATAATAAAAATGAAAGTCCAAATACATAAACATCCATTTCTATTACAAAAAGATTGCAGAAATAAAAGTACAAATATAAGTACATCAATTCATTCAATATCAAAATCCCAAGCTATATCTTCATCGCCTTGATTAGCAAGTGGATTGGGCTGATACTGAGTATATCAGAGGCACTCAAGAAAAGTAACAACAGGCTCACCTCTGTAGTGTCGGGCCTGAGCTTCACAATAAGCTATCTCAAAATCTCAATGCCTTTGAAGGTACTTACTATCGTAATCGTGTCGACGTTCCAAACCTCCAATCCTTTCATTTATCAATTCAATTCTTTTCCGATGCAAGGTCAACTCATTCATTAAACTAGAGAGGGTAGGGGAACTAGAAGGTGGGAGTTCATAACTTGTAGAGGGGACATCTCTACTAGTAGAAGGTCCTTGACTTCTACTGCCAGTTCTCCATTTCTCATGGGATTCATAAGTTTTCAAATTAGCCATACTAATGGGTTTCATAGGGTAAACCCATTCTTCATCTCCAATCTCTACTTCAGAAAGTTTACAAATTGTATAAATAAGTCCAGGATGTCCTAGAACTCCACTAATCTCACTCCTCGCCGTAATCAATATATTCTTAAGAATAATTCTCCCCACATTTATAGTTCTATTATTCTTAATACAGAAATTCAGAATAGCTCTATCTCTAGTTTCCTCACTATGGTGATAAGTCAGTAATAGAGTACCGGAAATGTAATAGTGTCATACCTTAGAGGTAGCATTCAGCATGTAAGCAGAAAAATTTACCCGTTCTTGTTGTTTAATCTTCCACGTTCCTTTCTCATCAGTGAGAAACTTGATCACATCATTCAGGGGGCCTTCCATCATACTAAAGGATTCATAATGATAGTTATAAGAGTCTGGGACTTTGTAAAATGTGTTGATGCGGGCAGCATTAAATCAACAAGAAATCCCCGCAGTTGAACGATTCCGTCATCAGAATAAATTACATTGGCGTAGAACTCCTTCACAACATTTGCATCCACTTTATTGGTGGTGTAACAAAAGTTTTCACACCTCTGCTCAGTAATAACTCATTCAATTTCTCCTCTCAAACTTTCAAAAACTCGATCTTTTATGCACTTTTTCCCTTTAAACATGGAAGTAAACTTTGTTTGAGCCATTGGCAAAACTCGTCAAACTCAATCCGTCTCTTTTGACGTGGAGCCATTTCAATCTAATCAAATTATAGAAAAATTCCAAAAATTACTTCAAAAATGCAAATCATGGCTTCCAATAGTAATTTTAAGAGTTCAACACTAAGATCATGGCTTCCAATAATTGAAATGCAAATCTATGAATTTCCTCCCAAATTTTCTTTACATTTTCACATCTTTCGAATCTCCACAATGTGGAAGATATCCATTTTGAAAATTAAATATTTTTAGTTTGGAGTGAAGCTCTTACCTAGAGATGATCAAATCCGGTGTCAAAAAGCATTAAAATCACCTCCCAATCCAAGATCTCTCAAGCCCTAGTTCAAAAATAGCATTTTTAGGAGGAAGGGGATGATGAATAGTGGCGGTTGACTGGTCAAAATTGTAGTTAAAGGTGTTTTTTCATGAGTTCGCCATTTGTGTATGGTGTCGTCGGTGCGCTCTATTGGAATTTAAATCCTAAGCCTCGGGAAAATCTCGACATCGGCGGCATCGAGGGCGTCGTCGGCGGGCTCTATTTATTTTGTCCAAATTCCAGATTTTTGCAATTTCGATCAATTCCAAGCCTTAACAACATTTTTTTAATCATTATAGACATAATTTTATGTGACTAAATGATGTACTTAGCACATATAAACTTTCACAACACGAAACATCATATTTATATATAAATTCCAAGCGGTACAATGTACGTTACATAACACACCTAAGTTTGGTATTTTTCTCAACCTCATTACATTAATTCAACGTTGCAATCCGCACCACAACACTCAAAACACTGAAAACAAAACATCTTATGCTTAGTCTCAACTATACAGAGACCTAAAAGCGTAATTCTAAAGAAAAACAAATACAAAGTTCAAATTAAAATACATAGATAGATAGGTAGTAATATAAATGTACTAATCTTCAGACTCGGTACTCGATTCTCCTTTGAGATCACTCATTGATTGCACATGAACAAATAGGTTGTAGAAGGTTCGGAATGGAAATTCTTCAGTAGAATCCTCTTGTATTCACATCATCCTCCTCATCAGTAGTATTAGGATAACTTCTAAATGTCCAGAGTGATCAAAATGTTCCTTCATCCTCCAGTCTAGATGATCAAAGAAATTAGAGAAATTATTAATTGCATTCATGACAATTTGTACCTCCTTTTCCAATTTATTGATTCGGCGCAGGATCACCGGATACTTATCAGGGACTAAGAGTTGAACTGGCGGTGAAATTTGAGATGATTGATCTACTATAATGGCCATGTCATTTTCATCTTCAAAAATTAGGAATCTCTCAGTTGGACACAAAGGCTTCCAAGGTAGCAGTACATTTTCCAAATTTTCATAGGACACTTTGAACTGACTGCAAAGTGAGAAAATTATGGAGGGGTGTCCAAGCCCATAAGTTGATCCATGAATGATCAAAACCCAAAACTGACTTTACAATTATTGATCCAATGTCGATCGGCAGTCCCCTCTGAATGCAGTAATTTGAAATGGCACTTTCTTTAGAAACTTTACTGATCTTCATTGTTGGTAACAGTTTCGCAGAAATGAAAAAGTGCCAATGCTTCAAAACGGGATTCAGGAGTGTCGCAGAAAAACTAACATACTTGTTTTCTCTTATTTCTCAATCGTCAATTTTGTCCGTTAAATACTGGTAAATTTCATTCATCCAGTTTCTTGTCGGGACAAAATTGGAATAGTGGCAGACAAGAACATTCTCTATCATGTATAATTTGTTGATCTATGCAGGAGTTAAAGTGAACCATCTACCTCGCACATAAACAACTCCTTGGTTGATTTCATGTAAATTTGCATAGAATTCTTTTATCACAGGAACCACCACAGTGGCGGTAGTGTAGCAAAGCAGTTCTCATCTTTACCGCACTATCATTTCTTCAATATCCATCGTGGGATTATTCTATCCCTGATTTGCAAATCCTCGTTCCTTGATCAATCTTTTCTTCATCAGTAACTTTTTGAAGATTCGCTGCGCTTCCACACTAATAAACTTTCGTCAATTGAAAGCACGCATTCTGGGTTTATCAAGGAAATTGGATGCTATAGGAAAATATGAACAAGGAATCAATTTTTTGAGTTTAAAAGGACAANCTCTATATTAATTTTGTCTGGATTCTCAGGAAACACCAGCCGTCGGCGGCACCAATGTCGTCATTGGCGCCCAAGGCAAAATTTTCATAGTTTCACTCTGGTCTAAATGCATTCCAATTTTTCTCTATGGATCCAATTTTTAAGATATTTAAAGGGTAAATAAGAGTAGCAGAGCTTAATACTACCACATACTAACAATATTTTGAAATAAAAATTACTATAATAGCGATAAAAGTAAAGATAAATATTGGTTTCCTTCCACAAACCGCTTGGTTTAACGTCATCAGCCCGACCTACTCAGGTGTCATATAGGTTGACTGATCATTAAAACCTCTTTAAAATTTGGTCTTTTATCCTCATAATATGGTTTTAATCTGTGTCAATTTACTTTAAATTTATTTCCTATCTTTTGATCTTCAATTTCAACAGCTCTGTAAGTATAAACTTGAGTCACAGTAAAGGGTCCTCTATCTTCTGATCTTCAATTTCAATAGCTCCGTAAGTATAAACTTGAGTCACAGTAAAGGGTCCCAAGAGACTTCAATTAGAAATAACTTCAGCCTTGTATTGCAAAGTAAAACTTCTTGTCCTGGTTCAAAGTTCTTCTGGTTAATCTTCCGATCATTCCATAACTTTAATTTTTCCTTACAAATTATGTTGTTATCATAAGGCTCATTTCTTAATTCTTTCAAATCATTTAGTTGTAACAATCGCTTCTTACCACCATCTTTCAAATTATAATTGAATTCTTTAATCGCCCAATATGCTTTATGCTCCAATTTCTCACCAGCATCTTTCAAATTATAATTAAATTCTTTAATCACCCAATATGCTTTATGCTCCAACTCTCACCAGCATCTTTCAAATTATAATTGAATTCTTTAATCACCCAATATGCTTTATGCTCCAATTGCATCTTTCAAATTATAATTGAATTCTTTAATCGCCCAATATGCTTTATGCTCCAATTCTTACAAGCATCTTTCAAATTATAATTGAATTCTTTAATCGCCCAATCTAAGTGATAAGTCTTTCCAATAATCAATTTGTAAGGAGTCATTCCAATAGGAGTTATATAAGCAGTCCTATAAGCCCACAATGCGGTGTCTAGTCTAGTGGACCAATCTACTCTACTAGGGTTTACAGTCTTTTCAAGTATTTTTTTAATCTCTCTATTAGAAACTTCAGCTAACCCACTGGTTTAAGGATGATAGGCAGTAAAGATTCTATGAATAATATTAAATTTTTCTACCAATCTTTGAATATATTTATTCCTAAAATGAGATCCTCCGTCAGTGATAATCATTCTAGGCATTATGTATCTAGTGAAAATATTTTTCATTAAAAACCTTGAAACACTTTTAGTGTCACAACGAGATAAAGCTTGTGCTTCAATCCACTTAGAAATGAAGTCCACTGCAATTAATATATACAAGTTTTCAAATGAAGGAATAAATGGTCCCATTAAATATAATCCTAAAACATCAAAGATCTCAACTTCTAACATGAAATTTAGAGGCATTTCATTTCTTTTAGATATATTGCCTACTCNCTAACATGAAATTCAGAGACAATTCATTTCTTCTAGATATATTGTCTACTCGTTGACATCGATCACAAGTTTTTATGTATCTATAAACATCTCTAAAGACAGTAGACCAATAAAAACCAGTTTATAAAATTTTATAAGCAGTTTTATCAATCCCAAAATGTCCTCCAAATTCAAAATCATAACATTTCTAAATGATTAGCTCAGTTTCTTCATAAGGTACACATCTTCTCATAATCANTATTATAAAGTTAATCACCAGGGAAACTGTCTGTAATTTCATTGTTAGTATCAGATGATTTTTGGTTTTCTAATCTTGACAATTGATCAACAATTTGATTATCAGTTCCCTTTCTATCAATAACCACAAGATCAAATTCTTGCATCAAAAGTATCCATCTAATTAACCTTGGTTTAGCATCCTTCTTTTGCATCAGATATTTAATAGCAGAGTGATCAGTATGCACAACACATTTAGCTCCAACTAAATAAGATCTAAATTTATCTAAAGCATACACAATAGCCAGCAACTCTTTTTTAGTAACAGTATAGTTAATTTGTGCATCATTAAGAGTTTTACTAGCATAGTATATAACTTTAAAAATCTTTTCATACCTTTGT
The DNA here is from genome assembly GCA_002079205.1 of Phalaenopsis hybrid cultivar. Taxonomy (NCBI): domain Eukaryota; kingdom Viridiplantae; phylum Streptophyta; class Magnoliopsida; order Asparagales; family Orchidaceae; genus Phalaenopsis; species Phalaenopsis hybrid cultivar. The sequence goes on from JXCR01148859.1 coordinate 842,203, forward strand.
CCAAGGACAACTCCAATAGCGTAATCACTAGCATCACACATCAGTTTAAATGATTTCTCTCAGTTAGGTGAAACTATAATATAAGTTGTGATTAATTTTTCATTTAATAACTCAAATACATTTAAACAGCTTTCAGTAAATTCAAATTTCCTGTCATTTCCTAAAAGTTGGCATAGAGGTTTGGTAATTTTTGAAAAACCATTAATAAAATGCCTGTAAAATCCAATATGTCCAAGAAACTCCTAACCTCTCTTACATTAGTAGGAGGTGTTAGGTTAGATATAACTTGAATTTTTGTAGGGTCTGCTTCCATAACAGCTTCAAAAATTTTATGCCCTAACACAATTCTTCCTGCAACCATAAATTAATATTTCTCACAATTTAGAACTAAATTAGTTCTTTTGCATAACTCTAAAACTTTTTCAAGATAATTTAAGCATGAGTCAAATGATGTTCCAAATATAGAGAAATCATTCATAAATACTTCCAATCCACCATCAATTAACTTACTGAATATGGACATCATACATCTATGGAATGTTGCAGGTGAATTACATAATCTGAAAGGCATTCTTCAAAAAGCAAAAGTTTCAAACAAACTAGTAAATGTTGTCTTTTCTTGATCCTCAGGAGTAATAGGAATTTGATTGTAACTGGTATATCCATCAAAAAAATAAAAATATTTGTGCCCAACAAGTCTATCTACTATCTGATCTAAAAAGGGTAAAGGGAAGAGATCTTTCCTGGTGGCAGTGTTTAATTTTCTATAATCAATGCAAATATGTCACCCAGTAACTTGTCTGATAGATATTAATTCATTATTTTCTTTTGTTTCAACAGTC